>JADBJO010010786.1:54244-59244 GCA_016801955.1 Conus betulinus | reverse complement strand
AAAAATGACATGTCGGTTCGTTTAGGGTAGCCTGATAAAATGGCCTTGTTTGCTGATTTGCGGAAAGCTTAAGTCTGACCAGATTTATTTCTCTCCCTGCCTCTCCCCTTCTCCACTTGCATGGCTTGCAACTAGCAGCCTTTATTCATTTTTTTTTTTTAACCGAGATGAAATTAATTTAATTCTTGCAGTGTTATGGTCTAAATTGTCAGGAAAACTCTCCCCTCCCCCCCCCCCCCCCTGTCCCCTGTCTGTCTGTCTGTCTGTCTGTTCTCCCCTCCCTCCCTGAGAGTGGCTTCCAGCAAGAAGCATTTCATCATCATCCATCTCTCATCCTCTCTCTCTCTCTCTCTCTCTCTCTCTCTGTATCTCTGTGTGTCTGTCCCCCTCTCTCTCTCTCTCTCTCTCTCCCCCCCCCCCCCCATCTCCCCCCCCCCTCCCTCTCCCTCCCCCCCCCTCCCCCCCTCTCCCTCTCTCCTCTGCCTCCTCTCCTCTCCTCCCTCCTCTCCTCCCTCCCTCCCTCCTCCCCCTCCTCCCCTCCCCCTCCCTCCCCTCCCCCCTCCCCCCCTCCCCTCCCTCTCTCTCTTTTCTCTGCCTCCCCCACACCTCATATCTCCATATTTTAAATGAATTGTCGGTAAGCTCATGTAGGCAGGATTTACATGCACACCCCTCCATACTGATCTCTTCAGTTTCTTTTTGCTTTTTTTCGTTTCGCAGCCATCCGCTCTCTCTCCCTCCCTCCCCCTCCCTCCCTCCCTCCTCTCCCCCTCTCTCTCTCTCTCTCTCTCTCTCTCTCTCTCTCTCTCTCTCTCTCTCTCTCTCTCTTTCGGACTTCACTGCTTGGTGTCTGTAAAATTTCTGTGTATTTTCATTCCCCCTGTCTCTGTCTCTGTCTGACCGTCCCGCCCATCCGTTCATTCGTTCGTCTGTCTGTATCTGTCTGTCTGTCTCTCTCTCTCTCCCCCCCCCCCCTCTCTCTCTCTCTCTCTCTCTCTCTCGGTCGCTCTGTCGCCACCCGCCTGGACACCTGTAAAACTTCCTTTAACACCCATTTTTACGTTAAAGTTTTCCGTCAAATATTAAAGTGTATTTTAGTGAAATGAAAAGGTAATGGCGTATGTTCCCTTGGCATTTCAAAGCATCCTCAAAGTTTTACTGCATCGATGCGGACCTTGATTTTCTACGCCCCCCCCCCCCCCCCCCCCCCCCCCCCCCCCCCCCCACACACACACACACACACACAACTTGTATGGATGAGGGATAGGAAAGGAAACCCTCCTCTCCCATACTCTCGTAACGGTTTCCTATTTCAAACATAAAGGGTTTTCCTTCCCCTTCCCTCTGCCCGTATTGTGAGCACAGTTATATGACCTTTTTTTTTTTTTTTTTTTTGGGGGGGGGGGGGGGGGGGGGGGGCAGGGAGGTGAACAATAAATCTAACCTAAATAAAGAAAAACACGGTGAATAGAGCTCGTCCCCCCCCCCCCCCCCCCCCCCCCCCCCTTTTTTTTTTTTTTTTTTTGTAAAAGAAGGATTTTAATTGTCAGGCTACAAGTTTTTACATTTTGACAAGTTGCAGACCAGTGGGGCAGGCCGACCCGCTAGCATTACACAGTGTGGTAGCTGAGTCCCCAAAATAAAGTATAAACATAAACATTTCTTTGCCTCAAGCTGTAATGTACGCATTTAGCATATTCCCCCCCCCCCCCCCCCCAAAAAAAAAAAAAAAAAAAAAAAGGAGCTTGAGAGAGAACTGGGAATAAATACTTGACTGCTAACTGATCGTGCACTGACTAGATGTTTAATTATGTTTTGCCAGTACTTGGTCTACCCTGACAAGTTGTTAACAAAAAAAAACCTGCTCTGCACAAAAAAAAGCAAAAACAACAAATGTTGGGTCAAATTGTCTCTATTTCAGATCAGAGATTCCCTTTTGAGCATCCAAGTGTCTTGCTGGGTTTCAGTACCAGTTGTCCATTAATTGAATGAAATGGGATTCTGTGGACTAGCCTTTCTGTTTGAGATAAGAAAAAAACACACGCTCACACTTTACACTAGATCCGGCCGGGGGGGGGGGGGGGGGGGGGGGGGGGGGGGGTGTGAAGATGACGCCTCTGACGTAACTCGAACCAACGACCTCCCAGCCTGCGACTCCCGACACGAACCACCGCACTGCGCGAATAAAAGGTCTAAAGTTCTCATAGACTTTCGACCATAGGGCAGTGCAGTGAACAGTCAGAGATTCACCTTGTCTATGGCATGGCATGTTGGAAGGCGGAGCCTATCTTTGGTCTTTCACCGTCTCTAACCTTCTCTAGTGAACCGGGTACCCGTTTACTGCTGCGTACAGAGAGGGTTTTCGAGCCGAAAAAAAAATCCGACCCCATTTGTGGTTCGAACTCAAAGCCGTCGCCTCCGCGGGCAAATGCTCTAACCATTTGACTACGGCACCCTTCTGCAGAGGCTGATCAGACTTTGTGACGTCAGTGTGAGGGCGATCTCCTTAAGGTACTTTGTACAGGCGAAGAGACATTCGACATGCTCGCATGTCCATATCCCGCTCTGCCCCAGACACCAGACTATTCTAAAAAAAAAACCAGGAGACAACTAGCACAAAAATAAGCTAAAGCCTTGAAGAATTGGCTACATCCACATTTACTCCCCGTAAGAGGAGACAAGCTCTCGACAGAAAGCTCAATAAATAGGTTTCAAAAACGGAGTGACTGAGGGCGGAAAATGAAGCAAAATTTTTAAAAGAGAGGGGGTTAGTTACCGCCAAGGACATAGACCAACAAAGTACAGGACAAGACACAATGCATTTCGACCTCTTGTGTCTTCTTCAGACAAAAAACAGATAACATTTAGGACGAGAAAAGAAAAAAAAAACCACCCAGCTTCTCATGTTCGGTACACCGGTGCAACAAAAACTTTACGTTTTCCGCGATTGCTTAAACGATGGAATATGAACGAGAAAAAGAAATTATGGGGGGATTTTTATTCCAGACGGGGAACAAAGGCGACCGCTACGAAGAGCAACAGGCACCAGAAACGAGAGGACATGCCAGGGGAGAGAGAACCACTGGGAGGAGGGAGCACTGCCGCCCGCAGAGACCTCCACCAGGACCAGAGCCGACAACACAAGAGAACCCCCTAGACAGAGATGCAGGTGAGAACTGAGCGGTGTGTGTGTGTGTGTGTGTGTGTGTGTGTGTGTGTGTGTGTGTGTGTGTGTGTGTGTGTGTGTGTGTGTGTGTGTGTGTGTGTGTGTGTGTGTGTGTGTGGATCAATCAGAGAGAAGGGGGGTTCCAGAGAGGTGAGGGTGGGGGGGTCTGGGGGGTCCACCTCCCTCAGTCAGTGGGAAGGGAGAAAACGTGCCCAGGCATCACATGATGAATGAAACAATAAAGCAAATACGGCGGAAATTTGGTAAAAGCTGAGGGATTGGGGGGGGGGGGGGGGGGGGGGGGGAGGGGCTCGGGTATGGTTGAGTGTTCTTTTCCAAACTACTACTTTTTAAATCGAGAGGGAGATGGGGGGTGGTGGTGGGTGGGGGGGGGGGTAACAGGGGGTCTCTTCTGTCCTTTTTTTTTGTTTAAGTGAGGGGGTGGTGGTGGTGGTGGCGTCTCCTCTTACGAACGAAAAACGCCCACCCGTTGGATAATTCACACATCAGAAGTGGTTTTTTCAAAGGGGGGTCTGGGGGGGGTCCCTCCCCAGGGTAGGGGATGGGGAAAAGGGAGAGGTGCAGCATGGCGAAAAAAATGCAATTTTGACCATCCAGGGGAGGAAATTCCCCCCCCCCTCTGCCCCCTCCCTTCCCCTCCCCTGTCGTTCGTCCGCTCTGCTGTGTATGTGGGCGCCAGTGTCTGTGAGTGAGTTTATCAAACAAATGACACCAAAGCATGGCTCATGGTGTTTTTTCTTCTTCTTTTTTTTTCTTTATCAAAAGTACTGCTCCCAGTTCTGTGATGCACAACTTTAACACACCACTGTTGAAGTTTCAGTGCGATCCTCGCAGATGACTGGAAGTGGGGATATGAGATCCACACATGTCCATACGCGCCATTGGTCATGATTTTTTTTTAAATATATCTGCGCGCGCGTGCGCACTCACGCATGCACGCACGCACACACACGCGCACGCACGCACGCACGCACACAGCACAGAGCGACAGAGCGAGCGAGCGAGAGAGAGAGAGAGAGAGAGAGAGAGAGAGAGCCGAAATTCAGAAATTGACCCAAACCGTCTGGTTTCGTTTTGTATCATTTCTTAAAATACGAACGTCCCGCGCTATCTACGGTGGGTTTCCTTACCAAGGAATGGGATATCTCTTTCGACTTCTACGCGTGATTTAAAAAAAAAAAAAAGATATACTTCAGTTTGCTTGAACACATGTCTGAGATATGAGATATGCCAGAACAGGATCTCAGAAAAAAAATTATTGTATCCTGTCTTTAATGTGAGTTTCTCTACCTTACGGACAGCATTTAGCGTAGACCGTTGGGTAGGAAAGACAATTTAAGACACGAGGTACAATTTCATTGCCTTTAAGGGTCCTGCATAGTTTGAGTTTTCCTCTGTAGCTGTGTGTGACCTTGATTAGAGTCTGCATCTGACATTCGATGATAAGTAACAATTTCAAACTATTTTGTGTTTTAAAAGCATTTCATGGCATGCCTTGGTATGGCGAAAGGCTTTGTCTGCATTTAGCATATGAGCTAAAGATCAGGTCTGCTGGTACACAGGTGATTATTTCTGGCTCGACGATCGAATGGCAGAAGAGAACTGCTCCGGCCGGACCCAAATTCCTACGAGTTGCATGATAAAAAGTGTATTTTAGGTCGACCCATTCCTCCCGCTACTTTACCATTGGGCCCAGTACAGTAGACTGAAAGAAACAGGCTGCAGAAATCGAGAAGGTGGTTCTGGCTGATTATTAATTTTGAGCACCAGTTAAGAAATCGGCGGTGTCGGCTTGAACGTCTGGCATTCTCAC
>JADBJO010010786.1:45000-47500 GCA_016801955.1 Conus betulinus | reverse complement strand
ACCGCTGTGATGCGTAAGGTTCATGATATACGGCAAAGCCCTTGGTTATCAGCCGCCACTTTGACTCAGACTTTCCGACTGGTGCTCTCACAGAAGAGAAGTCATTTTCTTTTTTAGTAGAGTGAGTGCCGAGTGCCAAGCAGTTTCGTCCAGACAAAGGTGACAGTTTCTGAGCATCTTGATAGCCTATTTTCAAGATTTGCAGAGTCTCGTCCGGACGACGAAATCGAGAGAGAGGGTTAACAGGTAGTTTATGGCTGAACAGATTTCCCTGACTGTTTATATAATTAAGTGAACCGCTATGTTTTTTTTCGTCGTTCAAGTCCGCCATATTTTCTTTTTAATTCCAGCTGGTGTGTTGTTGGAATGATATCTCCGTGGATTAGAGGACTGACAGATTGAAAAAATTAAAAAAAACAGTATTAAAAAGTAAATAACAAAAAAAAAATATGGATGGAAAAATGACTGACCAAAAAGAAAAGGATTAAAGGAGGCTTCCGGATTACTCTATCCTGCTACCTTAATCCGAGCATTTCAGAGAGTAGCGTCCCTGTTTATTGAGCCCTCTTCTTATTGGTGGGTTAGGGAGTCAGACGCTCTTCAATCTTACATTCAACGCCTAAATAGGAGCTGTGGAGAAACTCGGCGGAAGAATAATGAAGAATACATACATACACACATACATACATATATATATATGTATATGTACTATATATATATATATATATATGTATATATATACATACATGCGTACATACATACATGATAAAACACTTAAATGTAACCATAAAGAAAGAAGTAGATAGAGGGGGGGGTGAGAGAACTCGAAAAAGCATTATAAAGCCTTGTCTGTAAGAGAGAGAGAGAGAGAGAGAGAGAGAGAGAGAGAGAGGAGAGCGAGAGAGAGAGAGAGAGAGAGAGAGAGAGAGAGAGAGAGAGAGAGAGAGAGCAAAGTAGAAAACTTTCTGAGAAGGAAAAGAATTAGGGCAACATGAATCGTGCCTTCTTTGAAGGAAAAAAGTCAATAAATAAATGAATGAATGATACAAAAAAAAAAAAAGAAAAAAGAGAGCGAGAGAGAGAGAGGAGAGAGAGGAGAGAGAGACACACTCAGCAGTAAGAAACAAAAGTGGCGTAGAGAAACAGCGCAAAGCAGAAGAAGAATAAACACAGTAGTAGGTCGTGTCTGCCATGAGGTAAAAAAAAAAAAAAAGCAACGAAGAAGTGAATGAATGAACATTATCAAAAGAAAAAAAAAAAGGAGAGAGAGAGAGAGAGAGAGAGAGAGAGAGAGAGAGAGAGAGAGAGAGAGAGCAATCGGCAGTAAACAAAATAGAGGCGTAGAGGAAAGTACAAGGTGCTCTACAAACGACGAAAAGATAAAAAGCATAAAACACGTTGTGAGTACGTATATTCAGAGAGACAACGATGTAGCACGAACTGCCAGCCAGTCTGCCCTGTTTTGACAAACAACCTTGTAAAGTTGTCAGACACACTCAAATACATTTTTCATGCATTGTCTGTTGTTGACACAGTGCTTCAGTCCTCTCATGTCGTGGAAAACATGCTTTTTTTTTCCAATGCATTTTTATTCACCTGCTTCGTATGTCGGTCATCTACGTGCGTACATTGCCTGCAGAAGGGAAGATCGTCAAAAAAAAAAAAAAAAAAAAAAAAGAGAAAAAAAGAGAGAGAGAGAGAGAGAGAGAGAGAGATAGGTTAACCATAGCATGTATGTGTTCATGTTTCGTAAAGTAGCGCATGCTTACATGACAAGCTATGTTTGAGTACACTGTTTACAGAATCTGCAGGACGCCGATGTAGTGGAACAACCAATGGTGGAAACACCTCCTCAAAAATACAGATGCCTGCGAGAGGCGAGATAACGTCCGGAAGAGAAAGAGGAATTCAAAGAAAACACGTAAAAGCTATCTGAGAAGTTTAATCGAAAGGGCTAAAGAAGCTCTAGGAAAGACCTGAAAACACAAACCAGTACCCGCAGCTGAGCAGAAATATCAAGACAGAGGAACCAAATGAAGAAATCTCAAGAGTGCTTGTTTAGAGACCCCTTCCTGCTCGTTAGGAACCTCCTCGAGCGGTCAGAATCAGGGACCATCACAGTGGAGAGGAGAAAGAAAAAAAAAAACAACTTTTGAGCAGCATTTCATAAAAAGAAAAAAAATATCTGACCCTCAGAACGAAGCATGACCTGAAATCCAGGACTCGGTGCGGCCTGAAATGCCAGGGAGAAAATTCAATGACAATACCCGATGAGGTAAAGAAAGTGATAAAGAAAGCCAGAGCCAAATCCTTGCCTGGGTCTGCTGCTTAAAATGCCTTAGTGTCCTTGAGTGACTTCACAAACTAATCCGATCAGCATGGAGCAACTTGAGGATCAGCTACCAACGGGTAAAAAAAACTGATGGAGTGTACATTTTCACGGAGCAAAACTCGAGTGGCACTATCACTTCTGAACGTTGAGCAGTAAGTCGTCTTCTCT
>JADBJO010010786.1:30000-40000 GCA_016801955.1 Conus betulinus | reverse complement strand
CGCACATCGGATGTGAACGGAGAGACAGCGGGACTGCCTAACGGGTCTTTTCAGGGGGACGGTCAGAAATGTAGGTTTCTTTCCTTCCTTCATTTTTTCTTTTCCTTTGTCAGTTTGTGAACATCTCTGTTGTAAAAATCTGTTTGAGTCAGACTTGTTGTTGATTTTTTTTTTGTTCTTAACCATGCCCTAAACATGTTTCTGTGTATTGGCTGTATGCCTAAGACTTCTAAATCTCTTCAAAAAAAAAAAACCAAAGTAGAAACATATAAAAGAAGAAATGTATTTATTTATTGGCTGTAAACCTTCAGTTCAGTTCTCTGGTTCTTTTATACGTATGTTCATCATCGATGATATTAGACGATAATAAAAGGCAACAGAGATCACTCTGAATGTTACACATACTGTCTCGGGTTATTCTCTCTCACCTCTAGCCTTCATATGTTAGAAACCAGACACTCCACTAAAAATTTCCCAAAGTACCTTAAAAAAAAAAAAAGAATCACAACTGTCTGTCCAACTCTGGCAGGGCAGTGACTGGTGCAATGACCGTAAGAAAAAGTGTCATATAAAATATGGTCAATGCTTTCAAAATAGGCAGTATCTTTACCTTTTAATTCGTATCGCCTTGTTTGAGATTGGGCAGTCCAGTAGTATATAATGTAGATAAATGTTTCCCCCTCAAATGTGCAGCTATCATCTGGAGAGAATTTGTGTTCCATGTGTTAAACCTAAGTTTATTGATTATCTGTGCTATGCATCTTGGACAGGAAGGCAATTCATGTGACGCTTAGTGGAATTCCTCTTATGTATACAGTTTTCCAACAAATGAAGTGTTTCAATTAAAGATAGTTTCGAAGGATTTAAAAAAAAAAAGGTTTGAACATTTCCCGAAGCTCCCTGTTTAGCCAAATCATTTGCTATTTCATTCCATTTTAAACCGCAATATGAGGATACCCAGCAAAAATCAATGCTTATACATCGATTTCTTAAATAGTGAATAACCGTATTTAATTTCATGCAATGAATCTATTCCAGTTTGCATGTCCACTGTTGCAATGATTGTAGAACTGATTTTGAGTCTACGATTTCAAGGCTGTAAACCTATGATCCTAATTTTTACTCTCTTCTTCTTCTTCTTCTTCTTGAAGTGTCCTCGGCTATCTACGTGGTGTTTTTTTTTTTGATTTGTAGGTCATTTTCACTGAAGATGTTATTGTGTAAACAAAAGCTCGTGTGAGACCTGGTTAGGTTATGAATAATGCGGCTTTTTGTTATTATTTTTTTTTCCTTTTTCCCCTTGTTCCTTCATTATTAAATGTCTCTTTTTAGTTTTTTGTTCTTCTTCTTCTTCTTCTTCTTCTTCTTCTTCTTCGTCTTCTTTTTCATCGCCGGTTTTGTCTCAATGTCTGCTCCTTCTCCTCCTCCTCCGCCTCCTCCTCTTCCCTCCTCCTCCTCCTTTCCTCCTCCTCCTCCTATTTCCTTGGCTAAAACTCCAAGCGTAATGTAACTCAGACTGTTATGTGCAATACAAAACAGACGAGTAACTGTTTCAACAAGTCTGCCAGCTTTGGACCTTGCAAACAGTAAGGACCTTACAAACAGTATACAACAATGCACCAAATAGTTGTCCCTTCCTGGCAGTCCGCATGACAATGGCAATGTTTGAGAAGGGAAGGAAGGGAGCACAATCCAAAAACAGAAGGATGAAAGAGTAGAGGAGAGGAACAGAGAGAATAAGAAGTAAGCAGATGGAAGCAAAGAGGTTGGGATGTGAGCTAGCTGTGTGCGTGTGCGCTCAAATGTGTGAGTGCGTGTGCGTGTGTGTGTGTGTGTGTGTGTGTGTGTGTGTGTGTGTGCGCGCGCGCGCGCGCGCGCGCAGGTGAGGAGAGAAGGTAGGGTAGATGGGGGAGGAGAGGGCAGATGGAGAAAGGAAGGAGAGGTAGTATGGAATAAGATGTCAAAAGATCGATATGAACAGGTGGTGTAAGCTACTTGAATTGATATGATAAAAACTCTTCAAAGTGCAGACACATTATTTGAATATAATGCCCTGTGCAATACCATCCCAGCATCATGGCTGGAATGGATGGATACAGTCAAACAGGATCTCTGTAGAGGAAATAATGCTACTGAAACCTCACCACATGCTTATGATTTCTGGCGCTGAAAGTTTGGTGTTGAATTAGAGAAATACGCATGCCTGATTCCAAGACAGTCTGCAAAGGAAACTAGACTATACGAGCTGCAGTGGAAGATATATCACAACATTTTTCCTACGAAAATGTTTCTTCAGAAAATGAAAACGACAGACACCAATAAATGTGATAACTGTGTCAATGATACGGACTTTATGAAACATTTCTTTTATTATTGCCACATAACAACGACGGTTGAAAAAACGCTAAAACTGTCATTAGTTGATGTAATAATTGGTGTAAAAAGTGAAAAATTCAAGAAGATCGAAAGAGCAGCAGTTAATCACATTCTTTAAATTGCTAAGATGTGCGGTAGTATAGCTCAAAAAACGAAAGCGCTGCCTGTTTTACAAGTTATATTTGAGCAATATTTGCAGTTGAGAAAGAAGTATGTCCCGGTGTAACATAGTTATTGAAATATTTGAAAATAATGCACAGGGGCCAGTGTAATTAAGAGAAGGATGCTGCTATAAAAGGCATGATTGACAGATAACTGTAGGAAGCAATAGCAATTTGATTCACACACACACACACACACACACACACACACACACACACACACACACACACACACACACACACACACACACACATACACACACACACACACACACACACACACACACACACACACACACATATATATACACACACACATCCACTTCCACAAGCAAACACACATACACACACACACACACACACACACACACACACACACACACACACACACACACTCACACTCACACACACACACACACACGCCTATTTATGGCGAAAGTGGACGATACCCTCTATTATCATAACTTATGTTTAATGTGTTAAATATTGGCTGAAATGAATAAACCTGCCAATAACCAGACTCTGTGCTCAGGCGTACGAAATGCTCATGCTGCCCCACGAAAATGGAAAACTTATCTGGGTCTCCATATTATTACAAAAATATTGACAGAGAATAGTTTTGACATAGTTTGGTTGTCACGAGGAGTCGGTAATAAAGTAAAATTTATTTCTGAATTCAAGGACCGTCTAATTTGTACTTATAAACAAAACTGGCTTGCCGCATGGATGGAAATGATAAATACGACTGGTTTCTCTCGTTTAAAAAGTAATCTTGAAAGAGAGAGATATCTGAAAATTATAACACATAAATGGCACAAATATAGCGTAGCAAAATTTCGAACAAGAACGCTCGGTTTGAACGTAAACCAAAAATGGTTCGAGAAATCGAATGATATATCTTGTCAAATGTGTAGACAAAGAAACAGTGTTGGGAATGATGTATATTTTTGTGATTGATTGTCCCGCATATGCTAATATCCGCAAAAGTTGTACAGTTTTCAATGAATCAGTTACTCAAAGAAGAATTTAATGGCGATGTTATCGTGTGAAAACGGAAACATATAACAGAATTTGCGAAGTTATATAGCAGAAGCTAGCACTTTTCGTAACAAGAATACAACGAATGAAAAAGATAACCACTTGCTTAAAGGCGTCTTAGCCCAGTAGTTACCACTTAAGGTAACCTCATAGTCTATGATATGGTATATTGTGTGTGCGTGCGCGCACGTGAATGTGTATGTTGGGGAGGGGTGTGTGCGGTGTGGGGGGGGGGGGGGGGGGGGGGGGGGGTCGTGTGTGGATGCATGGGTACCTAATTAAGTTATGAGTATGGACAGTTTTTTTAGCGTTATAAGGGACATTCTTGCATTTGTTTCCTTTTCAGTCGCTGTTGCGCACAGTTGTTGCTAGATATGACTCATGATACCCCCTTGCCAACAGGGCCTTTTGCTAATGGCAATAAAATTGTGTCAGTGTCAGTGTCAGTGTCTCTTGAAAAACTGAAAGAAAAGAAAATAGTTCAGTCTTTTGTTTTATTTATGTTGTTCTTTTGGTATAAAAACAGCACATTATCAGAGTGAGAGTGCCAGTACATACTTTCATTCATTCATTCATTCATTCATTCATTCATTCATTCATTCATTCATTCATCATTCATTCTTTCTTTCTTTCTTTTCTGCTGCCTTTCTTTCTTTCTTTTCTTCCTATCTGTCTGTCTTTCTGTCTGTCTTTGAACAAACTGGAAACATGGAAAAAGAAGTGTGTTTGTATAATGATGGTAACGCTGTAAGTCTGCATTCATTTCCACTGCTTTTGATTTGCCATTTTCTCTCTCTCTCTCTCTCTCACGTCACTTTGAGCAGTGTCTTCGAGAGATCACTGTCACAGAGATGTGAAACGAAAGCGCATGTGAGACCTGGCTAGATATGAAAGACGCGGCTTTTTTTTTTCTTCCTGTTCTTCTCTCTCGCTCCTAGTCTTCCTCCTCCTCCTTTTTCCTGTTTCTCCTTAATGTTTTTTTTTTTGTTTCTTCTTTTCCTCCTCCTCCTCCTCCTCCTCCCCCTCCTCCTCCTTCTTCTGTTCATGATTATGATCTCTTTTCTTTTCTCTTCTTCTTCTTCTTCTTCTTTACCATGATCATCATTGGCATCATCTCTTCGTCTCATAGTTTCTTCCTCCTACGCCTTCTTTCTTCTTTCTGTCTGATTTTCTTCTTTTCTTTTCTTTTCCTCCTTCTTCTTCGCTCTTTTCCACCTCTTCCCTCCTCCTTCTCCTTTATTTTTTCTCTGCCTCCTCCTTCATTTCGGTCTTTTTCTTCTCCTTTCACTTCGGTCTTCTTCTTCTTCTTTTTCTTTTCTTCTTCTTCATCATCATCATCATCTCATCTCATCTGCTTCTTCTTCTTCTTTTCATCTTCTCCTCTTTCTTCTTCTTCTTCTTGTTTCCTTTTCCATCTTCTTCGCCACCTTGGATATGTTCTCTTTGTTTCCTTCTTCTTCTTCTTCTTCTTCTTCTTCTTCTTCTTCTTCTCTTCATTTGTCGTCTTCTGGAGAGTGGATGGGGTAGCGTGAGGTGGGCATGCCCATCTTATGAACAATTTCCTGTCTGGGACACACAGTTTCCTGTTTCGGCCACCCAAACATCGGATGTGCATCGAGAGAGACTGGACTACCTCACTGGGTCTTCTCAGGCGGTTGGACAGAAATGTGGCTCCGTTTTTCATTCTTTTTTTTCCCCCTTCTTTCTTTCTTTTATTCAGCTTTGGAAATCTCTGACAAATGTTTATGACTCAGAGTTTTTTGTTTCTTTTTTCTTTACCAGCGACCTGCATGTGCACCTGTATGCACTGCCCGTTAGCCCCAGAAATTCTACTTCTCACTTTTTAAATTTCATAATGAAACAAGATACAACAAAGAAAAGATGAAGAAATGTATTTGCATATTGAGTGTAACCCCATAAATCTACATTGCACTGTTTTGATTCGTCTTCTTCTTCTTCTTTCTTCTTCTTCTTCTTCTTCTTCTTCTTCTTCTTCTTCTTCTTCTTCTTCTTCTTCTTCTTCTTCTTCTTCTTCTGTACTTCTCCTTCTCCTCCTCCTTCTTCTTCTTGTATCTTTTCGTTTTCTTTGTCATCTTCTTCTACCTCTGTGTTTCTCTCATCTTCCTCCTCCTCTTTCTTCTCCTCTTCCTTCTCTCTTCCTGTTTTTCCTCCTCCTCCTCCTCTCCTCCTCCCCTTCTTCTTCTTCTGCTCATCATACCCCTTCCTCCTCCTCCTCCTCCTCCTCCTCCTCCTCCTCCTACTACTACTACTACTACTACTACTACTACTACTACTACTACTACTACTACTACTTCTTCTTCTTCTTCTGTTTCATTGAACAAAATCCAGATGTAACGTAACTGAGCTTGTATTGCAATACAAGACAGACAAGTAAATTTTCGACGAATAAATATGTCTTCATCAGACTTACACACAGCGTACACAAATGCACAAAATGGTAGCGGTCAGCATGAGAATGGCAGCATTTGAACAGTGAAGGGAAATGAGCACAAACCAAAGACAAAGGGCAGGAAGGCTTAGGGAGAGAGAGAGAGAGAATGAGAGGAACGTAGATGGAAGGGAAGAGATGAAAAAGTGAGCTGGATGTGTGTGTGTGTGTGTGTGTGTGTGTGTGTGTGTGTGTGTGTGAGAGAGAGAGAGAGAGAGAGAGAGAGAGAGAGAGAGAGAGAGAGAGAGAGAGAGAGAGTGTGTGTGTGTGTGTGTGTGTGTGTGTGTGTGTGTGTGTGTGTGTGTTTGTGCGCGCACGCGCGCGCGTGCGCGCGTGTGTGTGTGTGTGTGTGTGTGTGTGTGTGTGTGTGTGTGTGTGTGTGTGTGTGCGCGCGCGTGTGTGTGTGCCCCGTGTGTGTGTGTATGTGTGTGTGTGTGTGTGTGTGTGTGTGTGTGTGTGTGTGTGCGTGCGTGCGCGTGTATGTATTAAGAAGACGAGCAAGACAGATGGGGAGAAGGAGGCAGGGTAGCGAAGGGAGGAGAGGGAAGGTGGAGAAGGGGAGGAGGAGGAGTATGATATGATAAGTCAAAAGATCAACATAAAAGAGTCATGCATACTAATGAATTGTTTTGATTTGAATAAAACCCTCTTTATCTATCCGCTTTAAAAACTGTAATGAACAACAAGGAATATCTAATACTCGTCAACCACACAGTAAAGTGCTGAAGTGCAAGTACAAAGGGGATGAGATCAAAATAGGTACTGAGAGCCGTGAAGTGTATGTGCGTGTATAGACCTTGTGTTTTGTTTTGCATCACGCGTTTTGTGTGCGTGCGTTGTCCTGTTCTTCCCTGTGACGCTACAATCTGGGTCCTGTGTGGCAGTCGTTTTACACACAACCATCAAGATAACAACATTGCGTCTTCTGTCTGTCTGTCTGTCTGTCTGTCTGTCTCTCTCTCTCTCTCTCTCTCTCTCTCTCTCTCTCTCTCTCTCTCTCTCTCTCTCTCTCTGTGTTTGCATGAGTGTGCTTTTAGGCTTTCTTTGGATATTGATTTAACGACTTATGTCAATTTTTTCAAATGTTTTATCAGATGACACAATTGCATTTTCAGAGACAAAAGTGGGATTGCACAAAGCACTAGATTCCTTGCTATTATATTGTAATAAGTGGAAGCTAACAGTTAAGGCTGCTAAAACTAAAATAATGATATTTAACAGTACAAGGGTGAATAAACAGGACACATTTAATTATGGAAACGAAAAAGTTGATGTTGTCACCAGCTTCAAATATTTAGGGGTAGATTTTAATCGAATGGGTTCTTTTGCTAAATGTAAGAAAAAACGCTTTTGATAAGGCGTCATTAGCCATGTTTAAATTGATACAAAGGGCAAGAGCAAAGAATTTACCTATTCATGTTATTTTAGATTTATTTGATAAAATGATTGTGCCAGTATTATTAAATGGTTGTGAAATATGGGGATATAAAAATGTTAAATACCGTTGACAAATTTCAGCTAAAATTTTTAAAAAATATATATTTAGCATAAAAAGAAGTACAATGACAAACGTGATTTATGATGGAAACAGGACGTTACCCTTTATCAATTACTGTGTATGTCCGAATGATTCGCTTTTGGGCTAGTTTGGTTCAATCCTGTTGAGAAAATGTCGGTTAGATTCTATTCTTTCATGTTTCATTTGCACAATAGCACAGTAACTGTGTCTCTCTGGTGTAAAGTGCATTAAAAACATACTTGTGCAATCTGGTTTTGACTGTGTTTGGAGCAATCAACCTTTTACAGACGTCAAAACATTATGCAGGAATGTCAAAAATAGTTTGCAATGCTCTTTTCGTCAAGCGTGGCAACATGACATTGAAACTAGCGGTAAATGTTTTTTTTACAAATTTCATAAATCTGATTTTAAGGAGAGAGTATATTTCTAGCTTACCAGATGTTTATATTTACCCTCCTATCAAATTAATTAGATGTCTAATCATAAATTGCCAATTGAAGTAGATCGTCGATTTGCTATTCCAAAAGAAGAAAGGTTATGTAATAAATGTGACATGTCTGCAATAGGTGATAAATATCTTACACCTTTTTCTCGGCCACACAGGGGACGTCTATGTCGGGTTTTTTTTTTTTAAAGCTACCCGGTTGTCGAGACAGCTGTATCCTTCATACTGGAGAGAGAGAGAGAGAGAGAGAGAGAGAGAGAGAGAGAGAGAGAGAGAGAGAGAGAGAGAGAGGGGGTGGGGTGGGAAGGAGAGCCAAACGCGTTGTGAGCACGCCCTTTATCATGAGGGCAAAACGGGGGGAGGGCGAAATAAGAAAAGGGCAAAATCGGATGTCCCTCAAAGAACAATACAATACAACACAATACAAGCACAACACAATACAATACAATACACAATACAATACAATACAATACAATACAATACAATACAATACAATACAATAAATACAATACAATGCACTGCAATACAACAATACAATACAACAAACATAACACACCAAAAAAAAAAAACAAAAAAAAAAAAAAAAAAAAAAAAAAAAAAAAAAAAAAAAGAAAAAAAACAAAAAAAAAAAAAAAAACAAAAAAAAATGCCACAAAAAAAAAACAACAAAAAAAAAATAAAAAAAAAAACACCACGACTTCCTTAGTCAAAGCAAAGGCCGGCAACCAATCCAGATTCGACACTGTAACACCTACGTGCCCCTCGACAATAACTCGTCCCAAACCCAAACATCCTACCTCCTTCCAGGTTACCCTCCGTCCAGGCTTACCCTCCCCCCCCTTTTTTTTTTTCTCAGTCAAACAGACATTGTCCTGCGGGCACCACCACCACCACCACCACCACCAACCACCACCACCTCCACCACCACCATGGCTTTCCTCTCCACGGCGGTCCTCCTGCTCATCGTCGGTGTCCTCGCCTACCAGTTCCTCACCCGGAAGAAGCCGGCCAAGCCCTACCCCTCCGGGTCCCGGGGCTGGGAGCTGGTCCGTGCCTTCTTCAGCTCCATGGAACGGGTCGCTGGCCCTGCAGATGAAGGAGTGGGTCAAGAAGTACGGGGACGTCATCTACTTCCCCACCTGCAAGGCAGCATGGTCTTCCTGGCCACCCCGACCGCCGTCAAGGAGATGTACTCCGGCAGCTGTGCCTGAGGAAGTGCCTGGCCTTCTCCAACCCGTCCGACCCCAACTGGGCCAGGATGAGGAAGCTGATGCACGCCAATGTCAAGGTGGGTCTGGGTCTTCGGTCGGTCTGAGCTCAGCTGGCCCAGGACGTGAGGGCTGAGGCACTCCAAGGTTAAAGGTGGATCTGTTTGGTCCAGCCTCAAGTGGCCAAAGATGTGGAAGCTGATGTTCTCCAATGTGAAAGTAGGTCTCGTTTTTTTTTTCTTTTTGTCTGAGTTCAACTGGCCCATGACGTAGGCGCTGAGGCACTCCAGGTTAAAAGGTGGATCTGTTTGGTCCAACCTCACGTGGCCAAAGATGAGGAAGCTGAAGTTCTTCAATGTAAAGGTGAGTTTTGTTTTCAGTCTGAGCTCAACTGGCTCAAGACGTGAACGCTGATGTTACGTTTGCTGGGTTTGCTAAAGAAAAACTCAGTATTTGTACTCGGTCCACGTAGCGTGCTTACCTCATTTTCCTTACCGCTGTTATTCACGGAAGTATTGTCATAGAAACCTGTTGTTCAAGGGAAATAATCACCAAGGTGTACTGAAAGGAGGCGTATCTGTTTTCTGTTTGTGTATTGCTCGTAAGTATTGGCTCATCTTTACAGCTGAGGCACTCCATGGTTAAGGCGGATCTGTTTGGTCCGACTTCAAGTGGCCAAAGATGAGGAAGCTGATGTTCTCCAATGTGAAGGTGGGTCTGTTTTCGGTCTGAGCTCAGTTGGGTCAAGATGTGGACACTGAGGCACTCCAGTGTTACGGTGAGTCTGGTTCGACCTCAAGTAGC
>JADBJO010010786.1:15000-25000 GCA_016801955.1 Conus betulinus | reverse complement strand
AAGATGGAGATGGAAAAGGGAGCGAGGATGACGAAGAAGAAGAAGAAGAAGAAGAAGAAAGAGGAGATGGGCTTTCTCCCAGAAACAAACGATGTTGTTTTTCATGGTGCAAGTAAAAACGGTTTATCGTTATATAAGATTCTTGTGTTTGTATTAGATATGCGGCGGATTTGAAACGAAAAGAAGCTGCAACGGAAATGGAAAGAGATTGTTTCACATTTTTACTACCACCTCTTTGTCCATTATTTACAAATGGTATTTTATTCTTAAGGTTCTTTAAACGTCTTTCCGACTTGGGCTACCTTCAGCAATCAAGTCTTCGACCTGTAACAGCACCTAGCAAATCCATGGCTGAAATTGCATGATGAGTGCGCAGGGTCCACTCTGCACGTGCGTTACGTGACCATCGACAACAGGCGCATGATCAGCGCATTTCTGTCGAGAGTCATTTTCTATGGATGTTTGAGAACGTGAAATAGACTCGAAAGAAAACTGAAAGCTGTCATTCTAAACGGAAGCATTTTGACAACATCGTAAGGCAGGTTTACGAATACGTTTTGAAACAGAATTTTTTTTCTCTGCGGACAGTGTTTTGGAAGATATGTTTCTGATACATTTGGTGAAATGTATATCGTTTTGTTGTCTTCCAGATGATACAATAAAGCAAATTCCTGTGAGACATGCAGTCAGAGCAGGTAAAAAGAGACTTATGGCAAAGAGGAATCCCTCCTTGGGGCGGGATAGTTCAGTGGAACAGAGCGGTGAGCTCGTTATCCTGGTGATCCTAGAGTTGCTGGCTCGAATCTTCGCCAACCCATTTCGGTACAGAGGGACTTTTCCCTTGGAGTTAACATGGTTTGTGACTCCATTTCCGGTGAAGGTTCTCAAATGAAACCGTTAATCAAGCTTGCGTTTGTACACGTATGCATAACATCTTACACACAAGTGAAATCCGATCACCATCTATCGGAAAAGATGGCCAGTTTGGCTGTAGGTATGGACGTCAAAGAAACAACATGCATACATCATACATTGTCTGCGAATAAAACAAAGAATGAGTGAAAAACTTAGTGATTTGTATTCGACTGAATGACACAGTGAACGACTAAAAGCAGTGCCAGCAGGCAGCTCTTCAGTCGACTCTATCCAAGTAGGCAGCATGTTGTGTAAACGAGAGCGTGGATTGTAAAGTGTCTAGAGTTTGGGCTTTGACCGGAGATAGGCGCTATATAAGTACTCTCAATAATGATAATAAAAATGATTATAATAAAAATAATGATTATAATATTAATGATAATGACCATGATGGCAAAACTAATGATGATCATAGAACACAGGCAGAGAAGACACAAAATAATATTGATGCTGTACTCAGTCGACAGAACTCTCCTTCAAGGGAGAGCAGTCAGAAACACAGATGTCACAATGAAATTATACAATGCAATACAGCAAACGGAGAAAAACTATTAATCAAGTAGATCTCGACCTTTTTTTTTTTCACAGGCGGAGTTTAAATGCAACTTTTGTTTCCATACAGCACGTGGAACGGGCCTTTTTTCTGTGTGATATCACTAAACAGGAGCAACAGCGCAGCATAGTAACTCATCAGGTGGTGGCCTTATGGCAATATTGATTGGATCCAGTGGATTGCCAGCACTCACCCTGCACAAATCTGGGTGTGCTTGTGTTGAGAGAGAGAGAGAGACAGAGAGAGAGAGAGAGAGAGAGAGAGAGAGAGAGAGAGAGAGAGAAAGAGAAAGAGAGAGGGAGAGAGAGAGGGAGGGGGGGAGGGGAGACGCATGCATGCAAGATTAGCCAGCCTTACCATCCCTTCTCCTCCTTCTCCCCCTACCCCTCCTTAAGTCTTTCGTGAGGTCCCTTCGTGACAGCGATTGGCTACTTTCACGAAGAGAGTCAACAGTCGGCCGGTAATGTTCTCTTTCCGGCAACAGCAATGAGAGCTCAGTGAATGTCTGAGACGATACGCGCAGAGAGAAAAGGGACAGGGGGGAGGGTTATGTGAGAGGGATGAAGACTGACGGTGGATGGGTAGGAGGGGCCAAGAGGGGGAGGGAAGGAAGAGGGAAGGGCTAGAATAGTACGGACAACAGGGACTGTGAGATCAAATCTCCTCAAATCACGAATTGGAGCATTTGCGTTACCTGACCTTTTCTTTTATACTCCCCTCTTTAGAATGACGCACATTAACCCATATTTACTACATGGGAGATGGGGGATGACGTGAAAGAGTGTGTGTGGTGGGAGAGGAGGGGGAGGAGGGGGTCGCTCATGAGCAATGCGCTGAACAACTGAACAGTTTCAGTTAACAGGTATAGATAATGAGTACCTCTCTTGGAGCACGTAAACGCTAGGAAATTGAGATTACGGAAGACGGAAAGTGCTGCATGGTTCTTAAATATCAGAAAACATAGTCTCATGGGAGCATCAAATCAATACCCCTCATACTCCTCCTTTCAACATACACACGCACATATACACACACGCGCGCGCACGCGCCCACGCACGCACGCACGCACTCGCACGCATTCGCACGCATTCTCTCTCTCTCTCACACACACACACACACACACACACACACACACACACACACACACGCACGCACGCACGCACGCACACAACTTGCGTGTCCTGCCCTTCTCCTCCCATTAGCACACTAATGGGCACTTGAACAATTCTGTCCTGAAGAAAACGAAAGATTAAGCCAGAATTAGACACGTGTTACCCTCAGCAGTCCAGACAAAATTTGCAGAAATGGGCGGTTGAAGTCCCTCGAATTTTCCTTCACACATGAAGAAGATTGCTTGAATTGTGTGATACGGGTCTGTAAAACCTTCATGATCTTTTAAAGCCATCCAGGAGGAGCGGCATGTAACATAACGGTGGAATCAGTAACCTGAGAAACAGGCGCGAGTTTCTGGCGAGCACCACGCACAAAGCACCTGCATGACTTTGTGAGTGCCTGCTGTGTCTGGTGGTTCCCAGGTGTGTCCCTTCCTGGACTACGTTCCTGGCACCTACTACTACATGGCCAGGACCAGGGTGGAGAAAGCCAAGGAGGATGTTTACCAGGCCGTCTTCATGGACAGAAAGGTACCGAATTTTTGCTCTCGTTTAGTTTTCTTCAGTGTCATCATTTGCTCATGAACTTTCTTGATTGCTGTTGTTTGTTGTTGTTGCTGCCAGCAGCAGCAGCAGCAGCAGTAGTAGTAGAAGTAGTAGTAGTAGTAGTAGTAGTAGTAGTAGTAGTAGTAGTAGTAATAGTTGTTGTTGTTGTTGCTCTTGTTGCTATCATTATTGTTGTGAGGTAGAAAGGACGACAAGGTAAATATCTTGTGGTTTTAGTTTCTGTGATTTTTTGTTGTTGTAGTTTATGTCTGTTTAAAATTCTCTCCCTTTCTTCATTCTCTGCCTCATTCCACCCCTCGATCGTTTCTCTCCCCCCCCCCCTCCACTGCCTTTTCACCCGAATTATCGGCCGTCAGTCTCTCTCTTCTCAATATGTCTCTGTCTCTCTTTCTCCGTGTGGGTTAGTTTGAAGAGAAAACTGTGTAATAGCCAGCGTGAACTGAAAATCTGAGGGGAAAAAAAAGTGTAGTACGTCATTTCGTGTTAATCGTGGGAAGTATTAAATACACTGTTTGGTTTCAAACACACACACGTGCGCGCGCGCGCGTACACACGCACACGCACATACACACACACACACACACACACACACACACACACACACACACACACACACACACACACACACACACACACACACACACACACACACACACACACACACACAACCAGACAGACAGACAGACAGACAGACAGACACACACACACACACACACACACACACACACACACACACACACACACACACACTTTTTTTTATCTGGAAATGACAAAATTGCCGGCATAAAACATTCAACCGAAAATCTCAATTCATTATGCTTATGAAAGTGGTTGATTATTACCATTTGAAATTTGAACAGTTTCTCCTCCTATATTTATATTAAAGCAATGGCTGTATTTTATGTCTGTTGTTGTTGCCATCCTCCACTTTCCAGTGTTTTTTTAAAAGGATAGTTAATTATGATCAGCGGAGTCAGGTTAAAAGTGTGATTTATCAGAAACATAATTCCTACTCCTACCCCCTTTCCCTCCAAGTACTTTCCACGTTTCCATTGTGGCTGTGCGAGTTCCCTCCATCCTGCTGGACAAAAGCGGCTAATGGGCCAAGTGGATGAAGCATGGCTTTCGGAATCGAAGTCCCTGCGCTCGATTTCCAATGGAGACGGCTGAAGATTTGTGTTTAAGAGCCGGTATCTTGAGAGTATTGCCTCAGAAGGGTGGTAGCGCTGCGCTCGCTAATGCGGTAGTTTGCACCTTTGACAGAAATTGATTTACTCGTTCTGGCTGATGAAGAGTTCTCGTTGTTGCTGTCGTCGTCGTTGTTGTTGTTGCCCTTGTTCTTGTCGTTGTCGTCGTCGTCGTTGTTGTTGTTGTTGTTGTTGTTGTCATTGTTGTTGTTGTTGTTGATAACTGCTGCTGCTGGCGGTTGCTGTTGTAAACAGCTGTGCAGACTCAACTCCGTCCAGGTCTTTAGGATGAGACTTTAACGTTGGATCCTGTATGGAGCGCCTGCATTATACGAAAGCCAAGTATAGCTAATCCTTTTGCACCCTTCTTCAGACAGAAGGATACACGTGCCAGTGGGATGTCTCGTACAACAAAGACAGAAACATGCAATACCCCTGGCTAGGCATCAACCCCAAAGACGCAGTATGGCTACTCCTATGGTGGACTGAAATAGAGCCATAATCGCAAAACGCACAAATGGACAAATTCTAAGTTATAGCTATGGAGAAGGAAGAGATTGAAGAAGAAGAAGAAGAGAGGAGAAGGAGAAGCAGGACGGGGAGGAAGAGGAGGTGGAGGAAGAGGAAAAGAAATAGAGGAGGGAATAGAGGCGAAGGAGGAAGAGTGTTACATGAGAAGAATTCACATATCACTGTTTTCTCGTTGTTACCTGCACTTCTCTCCATTTATGACCAAACGCTAGCCCCTCCAGCCTATTTACATCACTAAGCATGGTAAGTAAAAAGGAAGGGAAATAAAAGCGACTAACAGATATGGGGGGCAGCGACAAAAACAGGAGGTGGGGTACGTGACGCTTTTTTTCCTATATTATTTCCCCTTTCCTTTTGTCTGTGCTAGACGATAAAAAGGGGATCTCCTTATACTTTTGTATTTGAGACACACACACACACACACACACACACACACACACACACACACAAAATGGTACTGTGCATTCTCTCAGAAATTAAGGACCCCAGGACTACCCCGAGGCATTATTGACAAACTTGCTGGAGTACCAGAGCAAGGAGGGCGCCGGCTGGATGACAGACGACCACGTAATGGGCAACCTCATGGACGTCATCGCAGCAGGTGAGCAGGCCTTCTCGTCGGGTTTGCTGTTGGCAGTTTGTGTTGTATTGCATTGTGCTGTGATTCCACATGTACAGTACGGGATTTGCTTCGTACTGTGTTCTAGTATTAATTGCATTAGACAATGTTTTGTTGATTTGTACTATGTTTTGTTACACTACTACCGTTTTATATCGCACTGAATTGTTTTGTATGGACTTCGGCTGTCAGAAATTTACATTACTCTCTCTCTCCTCTCTCTCTCTCTCTCTCTCTCTCTTGCAAAAGTTAGGAGTAGTGAAAAAAAGCAGGTGTCTTTATTTTGATGTTGTGAAGCTAGTTTGTCCATCTTGTTGCGTGCATTACTCCTTTTATGTTAGTGAGAGGACAGCAGCCCACGTGATGACAGCTCTGTCAATTCAAATCCGTTACGGGAGAGAAAGAGTTTAGGAAACAGGATCACTGTTCTAGATGTTACTGCTTGGTCCTTGACATGAATTGCATCTGTATGGTGTAGCTACGGAAAGAAGCAGAAGAAGCCGTGTGTACAGTCAGGAAAGAATAGTACATTGATCAAGGTCCGAGTCAAAACGACGCAAGAACGAAGCAAAGCAATTAGGACCAGAATAGTTCAGTTGGTAAAGCGCCGGACTCGTGATCCTAGTGATCCTGAGGTTTACGAGTTCGAATCCACGCCGGACCGAACCATTTCGGTACATGTAGATCCCCCTCCCCCCCCCCCCCCCCCCCCCCCCCGGAGTTAACATTGGTTCTAACTCCACTTCCCAAAACATCCTTCGAATGACACTATAAACCGAGGTTCCGTCTGTGAACCATTTTTCGCACACATAAAATCTAATCACCAGCTTTCGGAAGAGAAGGCCGGTTGGCCGTTGGTATGGATGACACTTTACACATAGCATGATCCGAAAGAATGAAAATAGAGAGAAACGATTGAGTGAGTGACAGACTACATGGCGCTAGAAATGACCAAATGTAGCGCCAGCAGACAGTTCTCCAGTCGGCTCTACCCCAGGTAGGCAGCCCGTTGTGTAAACGAGAGCGGGGATTGTAACATGCCTCAAAATTGGTCTGTAACTGAGGATAGGCGTTATACAGGTACTCTTACAGCAACAACAAAAACGACAACAACGACAGCAACAAAAAATAATGATAATGAGGACAACAACTATGATAATGATAATGATGATAACAATGATAGTAAATAGTAATAATAATAATAAATAATAATAATAATAATAATAATTCAAAGGTTGTCTAAAAACAGAGTCTCAGCTCTCGCACTGACTGGAACGCCAAGCAGAAAATGAAAATGTATTGTCCACCAAAGTTATGAAACTGATGTGACGACGAAGGATTTCAACAACAGCAAGGAAATCTTTGGTACACTGAAGGTGATCATAGCACAGTTGTCGTTGCTATCACTTTTGTCCCACCTCGCTAGTTTTGTCTCATCGTAGCAAACTCTTTAGTTAGATCTTGCGACTTGTCAATTTGTCAACTTTTGTCGCTCTCAACGTTTCCTCTTTTGTCATCATAACTAACCATTTCTCTCGCCAGAAATTATTTTTGTCACTTGGAAGCAGCCACTTCAGTCACCCTAACCCTAACCTCACATCTAACCCTGCCATCAGCCCTAACATTACAAAATCACACAAAGTACGCTGCAATCCAAATAATTTGTAATTTTTGACTAGGTGCAAGGGGTTCGGCTTTGACAATGCATCAGTCCATAATAGCGTTTAAGAAGTTCTGTATTATGTCACCGAATCTAAATGGGAATCGACTTTTGGATATCTACTCAGTGAGTCGTTGCGTTTCTTTTGTTGAACATTCCACGTGTTCAAACGCGGCGAATCGCCCGTTTCTTCAAACTTTTGGACGACGGAAATCATCAATAACTCCTCTGACTGTTCGCAGGAGTCAACACCTCGACTCAGAGCATCAGCTCCATCATCCTCTACCTCGTCCACTACCCAGAAGTCATGCGCAAGATCCAGCAGGAAGTGGACACGGTGATCGGCCATGACCGGAAGCCCTCGCTTGAGGACCGGCGCGCATGTAAACTACACGAGGCCTTCCTTCTGGAGACCTTCCGAGCCGTGTCCGTGGTGCCTCTGGGCTTCGATCACTACATCAACGAGGATGTGGAGTACAGGGGCTACACTGTGCCCAAAGGGACTGTGGTGAGGACTCGGTTGAGTGTGATGACTTGTGCTGGAGCTAGAGCGTTGGCGGCGGGGGTTGGGGATAGAATGGGATGGGGGGGGCTGAGGAGGAGCAGGGGGAAGGGAAGGGTGGTGGGATAAGGGGGGAGAGAGAGAGAGAGAGAGAGAGAGAGAGAGAGAGGAAGAGAGAGAGAGAGAGGAAGAGAGAGAGAGAGAGAGGGAGAGAAGGAGAGGGAAGGGGTGGTGTGTGTGTGTGTGTGTGTGTGTGTGTGTGTGTGTGTGTGTTGTGGGTTGGGGGGGGGGGGGGGGGGCGGTTAGGGGGGGGCTGGAAACAGAGAGTTCTGGTAATATTCATGTTATTCAAATATACTCTTCAGCGTGACGTAAGGAAAAGCAACTTTCTTCAAGTAGCATATCCACAGGTATGTGCAAGTTCGAGAAATTCGCTTATCCGTACTCCAAGGAGAAAAGTACACAGGGGGTAAACGCAGTTATTGCTTGAGTTGTTTCCCGGTTTCCCTCCAACTTTACCGGCATGGTTGTGCTCAGGCCAGGGCCACTCTTCCCCAAACCGGTAAAACAGGAGTGAGGTATGTTTCCGGTGACCCAGTCAAGGGACAGTGTAGCTGACAGGATGGAAGATGGATTCGTTCTTGTCATCCACTTGTGGAGTTGCTGCACGTGGTCAGCTTCGGAGATAATGTGACAAATACCTTTTGACGATTTCTGGCCACCAGGAGAAAACAAAAAAAACTCAATGCAGTTCATCAGAGTGCGCCATGATATTAGCCACTTCGTTTTATCATATCTAGAAGTATGGGAACATTTGAACAATTATTGATAAGCTCGGCCGAAAAAAAAACGTGGACAGACGAATCACAAGACAAAAACACGACGCGTTTCGACCTCTTAGGTCTTCTTCAGGCAAGATACACAACACTCAGAACCACGAAAATGAACGAGCAATCGTTTATCTTCAACAATTCTTTATATTTTTTTTTCAATTTGGTTAGATTTCGTCTGTAGTCGCCTCTTTGCAACTGCAAGTATTAGCTTCGTTACTGCTAGTGATGTGATGTTGTGTTCTTCTTTGCTTAATCACACTAACCCAACCATAATTATCATTTCTGTGCTTTGGTCCACTTTTGTGCGAGAGGCAGGAAGGCGGTGGGGGAAAAGAGTGGGGAAGGTGGGGGTCGGAGACAGGGGGCGAAGGGAGGGAACGGAAACAGGAGAGAACCATAGGGGGAGAGAAGGGAGAGAGAGAGAGAGAGAGAGAGAGAGAGAGAGAGAGGAGAGAGAGAGAGGAGGAGGAGGCGAGAGAGAGAGGAATACCAATGCCAATGCCAATGCCAATGATTTATTCGGGTTGAGGTCATAGCCCATACTGAAGGGGTGGCAACCAGCAATACAACACACAAGACAGAGAGGAGAGAGAGAGAGGAGAGAGAGAGAGAGAGAGAGAGGCGAGGGACGAGAGGTGGGATGAGGGGGCGTCAGATAGATTGGCGGAATACAAGGAGGGGGCGTTGGATTGGAAGGGTGAGGTGCTCTCGTAAGTCATTTTTTTTTAAAGTGTAGATTTTCTGCCTAGCGTACCCATTAGTCGTATATTCTGGAATAGGAACGGGTAGTCGGGGCCTCAATCTTTCATTCTCTAGCTCTCGGATATTACATTTTTGCACATGAGCTTTGCTGCTTGCTGTTGTCCAAATTTTACATCGACAGAGAAGACACAGCCCAAAGTTTGTCCAGAGCTTGATCAAGGTTAGACCATTTGGACCAAGGTTTGACAGGGTTGTATGTAGCTTTGACCGAAACTTTTTTTGAGTTTTTATATCCCCAGGTTTTAATTCAAGGCCTGATCAAAATTTGACCCAAGGTTTGACTAACATTTGAATAAGGCTTGACGAAAAGTTTGACAAAGTTTAAACAGACTTTGAGCAAGGCTTGACATACTCTTGGATAAGTTTGAGAACAGTCTGACTGAGGCTTGGGCAAGACTTGGCCAAGGATTGTGTAAGGTTGGACCCAGGTTTTACAACGATTTGACCTAGGCTTGACCAGGTTCGCTCAAAAGTTAAGCATGGCTTGACCAATTTTGACCAAGATTTTGACCAAGGAGTGACCTAGGTTTTTATGACGGCTTGACCAAGATTTGACCAAGATTGAACCAAGACTTGCATAGCGTTTGATCAGCGTTTTGAAAAGAAATCTTAAATAAATGTTAGCGAACCGCCAAGACAAACGTGGACAAACGAGTCACAAGACAAAAACACGACGCGTTTCGACCTCGTAGGTCTTCTTCAGGCAAGACACAAACAAAGAGGAAAATGAAAATGATGAACGAATTTGTCACTTAGCTC
>JADBJO010010785.1:62685-69746 GCA_016801955.1 Conus betulinus | reverse complement strand
CCTCAAGTGACATTAGACAAAAAAAAAAAAAAAAAAAAAAAAAATGTGAGAGATTCTTTAAAGTGTTGAGTGTTTTTGAGTAAATGTAACATCAATGCCATCTTAAATTTTAGATTCTACAAACAAAAATAATCTCAACATTATCAACAACGATCAAAGAAAAAATACCCAACAGAACTAGAATGCAAAGTTTCTGAAAACAGCTTAAGAAGATCAAGGTCATTAACTATTTTCTGTAATGTTATCGGATTCGATGTTTGAGCGCAGTGCCTCCATTTTTGAGCATTTGAGCTTTGATGGCAGGACAGTGCAGAAGCAGATGATTCGTAGAAATTTGACCCCACAAACACAAATAATATCTTTACAAAATTTTGTTTTGAGAGCATTTAGACGAATTTTAAACATCAAAGACGTAATTGATCTGGATTTAATTTGACTTAAACTCTTAATTATCATATCCGAATGCAGTGTATCACAAACTTTTACACAATTATGTGAATATTGTATATCTGAGGTCTTCAACTTGTCAACAAAATTATCCTTTGCTAACTTGTCAAAGTATTTATAATATTCATGTAGATCTAGCTTAACATTAAGTTTAATTGTCCCTGCAGCATTGCGTGCTGCACTCTTGGCAGCGTGATCTACCTGTTCATTAGAGAGAATTCCACAGTGAGATGGAATCCAATAAAAAGTACACTGATATCTTTGCTTGCTAAGTGATGTATTAAGTGCTGATTTCGTGTGTCATTTCAACCCGTGTCTTGGTATTTTGACCTTTGATAGCATATAATACTGATTTTGAATCCACACAAAAATAATATTTTGCATGCATTTAAAGGTAACTCTTTAATATGATGTAACGCCATTAAAATGGCCATTAATTCAGCAGTGAAAATGGAATAATGCTTACCAATATTATAACGTTTTAATGTTTTTCAAGGAAGGAATAAAAAAATGCTGATCCTGCACTGCCATTTTCTATTACAGACCCATCTGTGTAAATCTTGATATAGTCAGTATACTTGTTTTTCAATGCTTATGTTTACTAAATTTTTTCAAGACATTTGGAGATTGATTTTTGTTTAAATTCGTATCGTCAATATCAAAAGCAGGTTTAATATGCTCCCAGGGTGCTACTGGTGAAACAGGTGGCTTAGTTGCTATTTCTTTGTGTTTTAATTCTTAGAATTGATTATATCAGTGGCGTAGGAATTGATTGATTGTAAAGAGTGTATTGTTTTAGCTTTTAGCAAAATCTTTCGCGGAGTCTAATCTAATTTCTTCCTTACAAAATGTATCAAAAGCAAAAGACTTTACTATAAATTTAGCGCAAGAATTTTTCCTATTGTCGTCTAGAGGAAGAACACCCGCTTCTTTATAGGATCCTAGATTGGAAGCATGTATTGGAACCCCAAGTGCCAGTTTAACAGCTTTGCAGTCTATGCTTTGAAGTTTGGATAATAGGTGCTTGGGTGCATTAAAGAAAACTTCTTGGGCATATATTAAACGAGATCGAACAAGTGAGTTTGCAAGACATAAAAGTGCTTTAGTGTCTTGACCCCAACGTTGTTTACTAATAATTTTGAGAAAATTTAATGCTTTTCGTGCTTTATCAAGTATATGATTTATATGTTGATTCCAGGTAAGTTTTGATGACAGATAAACACCTAGAAACTTAACACTTTGCACAAACTTAAGGGCAATTCCATTAATGCTGAATATAGGCATTTTTTCTGGGTTATAACCTGAGTTAAAAAGGACCATGTTTGTTTTTTCTAAAGATAGTGACAAACCATTTTCGTTCATAAAACTAGTGATTTTATCTAATTCCTTTTGGTAAACTTTTTTTGTATAGTTTAATGCTCTAGTGGGTGTATTGCGTTTCATTGTTACCTTCATCCACATGCATATATCGTCAGCGTACTGGACTAAAACTGAGTCGTTTGACAATCTCTTTGGGAGATCGGCTATGAGTATATTAAATAAAAAAACAGAGAAATAACTGAACCTTGAGGTAATCCCATCTGAAGTTCTCTGGGGTTCGAGTACGTGTTTCCTACTCTTACTTGTATGAAACGATGTGAAAGGAAATTTGTAATGTAGTTATACATATTACCATTATATTGTTTTCCTTAAGCTTTTGCAATAATTTGTAGTGCCATACTTGATCATAAGCTTTCTTAACGTCAAAAAAAGTTGCAAGGATATATTCTTCCGCCTCGCGAACTGCTGTTTGATTTGTGTTGTTAGTTTCACTAGATGTTCTGTAGTTGATCGGCCTTTCCGAAAGCCTGCTTGATTTAGGGTATAATGCACTGTTTTTCGCAAAAATGGACTAATCTGTTTAATATTATTTTCTCCATAAGTTTGCAAACGTGTGATGTTAACGAGATGGGTCGATAGCTGTTTCTGTCTGCTTTAGGCTTTCCCTGCTTATGTATAGGAATAACAATTGATCGCTTCCAAACAGAAGGCATTTCCCCTTTACCCAACATCTTTGTATGAATATATGTAAAAATTCAATAACATTGTAAGGTAAGTGTTTTTAACATTTCATAAGATATTCCATCTAATCCAACAGATGTTTTGCTTTACTCAAATGTAAAATAAAATACTTTCTTTTACTTCCTCAAGTGTTATTTCAGAGTTTACATAGCTCTTCCTTGTGAACTCATTATCATCATGATTTGATTTTGTTTTACTTTGCTCTTCACTTTGTCTATACTCTTTACTTTCAGTTGATAGACCTGCATTTCTACTATAACTGGCAAACATCTCTGCAAATGCTTGCTTTTTCATTATTAGTGGGTAGATCTGAGTTCTCTAATCTTATGGGACATTGTGGTAAATTAATTCCGTTCTTCATGGTTTTCATTTTTTCCCAGACTTTTTGCATATCTTTATGACTGTAGATTTCATTAATACAAAAAAGACCAGTATTGTCTCTTGCCTGGGCGTTCACTCTGTTTGATTTATTTTTTGCCTTGTTTGCCTCTTGATGGTTTGGGGTAGAATTTTCTTGTATGTATATTTTAAATTTCTCCCATTTTTCGCTATTTGCCTTTTCAGTCGTCATTCCACCAGATATTTCCAGAGTGTTTATGTGATTTCTTTGTTTTAAGCATGGGTATAGAGTCATTTGCAGCCTCTAGGACTGCATTGGTAAATGTAAAATAAAGATCGTTTATATTTTTTCGTGTGCATATCCTCAACATAAAACGTGGACATACTTGCTGAAAATTTATCCCAATTAGCAAATTTATAATTGTACTTTGGAACTTTATCCTCAGTTAAATCTGTAATTCTTGTGCTTGTAATTTCAAAACTGTTATAATCGGAATGTGATCACTATTTAAGCAATGAGCCAGTGTGTTCCACTCACAAATGGGAGCTAGATCAGGCGAAACCAGAGTTAAATCAATTGCCGTAGCTCTATGATTAGGATTATCAGGGATTCTTGTAACTCGACCATCGTTTAATAGATAAAATGATGAATCTACAACATTCTCTATCAAACGATTGCTTGTGATATGGTCACAGTTCTTCTCCCAAAAAGGGGCATGTGCATTAAAATCTCCTGTAATTAGCACTTTTTTGCCTTTATCTGCCTGAAGCATACGGATCCATTCAGTGTTGTTATCATCTGGACCTTTTGGTAAATACACTGATAAGATGGTTAGTAGAATCTTATCAAACTGCACTGTCACAGCACAAGAATGAATTGTGGAAATATCTGATGGAATAGGATTAGGGCACAGTGTGTAATTTACCCCTTCATGTATGTAAATAGCATTGATTTTTCCGTTTTTGTCTTCTTTTTGATAGACGGGAGGGAAGTAATAATTTTCTAACTTGGGGAGCTATCTCTTCTTTACATTTAATGACTGGAGGCTTAAGACATGATATTTATGATTTGCGAGATGTTGGACTAAATGTTCATAATTAGAAATTATTGATCTACGTGTGTGTGTGTGTGTGTGTGTGTGTGTGTGTGTGTGTGTGTGTGTGTGTGTGTGTGTGTGCATGTGCACGCCAATGCGTGTGTGTAATCTGGGGGGCTTGTGTAAGCATGCTTCTGCATATGCATGTGCACATGCGTGTGCATATAAGTGTATCCGTGTGTGGCTGGGTACATAGGTGTGGAAGCATGTGCGTCTATGGGCGTACACGCATGTGTGCATGTGTGCGCGCACGTGCATTTTTGTGCGCGGAATTGTGTGTATGTGCGTATGTGACCAAAATGAACTATTCAAGACTGTTTTTCATAGACAATGATATTGTGCAAGGTGTTAACGCCTCCAAAAATTTCAAGACACACACACACACACACACACACACACACACACACACACACACACACCCCGCTGATATTTATTGTCTTGATTTGGAGTATCCCTCGTGTCTTTCTTTGTAGATTCCTTCTCTCTCTCTCTCTCTCTCTCTCTCTCTCTCTCTCTGGGGTCACGTGACGTGAGCAGCAGCAGCAGCAGCAGCAGGGCGCGCACTGATTGATCTGCGACATATGTCACACGTTGCATCATCGCAAACATGCCAGTTTCTGGACTCCCAGTGGCTGTGGAGAAGACCCTAAACGCCCCGCTGACGGACTATAACGTCAGCAGCTGGAAAGTGTCGGGAGGGAGAAGGTGAAAAACACTGTGGTTGTCTTGCGCCTCAAGCCCTCTACTCTCCAGATGTCAACAAACATGGCAGATCCTGTTCTGAACCGCAACACACGAGTTCAGTATTTCAGGAAAAAGCCATCCAGCCAGATCCGACAAGATCAGCAGAGAGCCAGTCAGCAGTAAGAGAGGCAGTTAAGTGGAAAATATGAAGAAGAAGATACGGTAACTTCTATGAGTACTTCATCTCCGACTGACGTGCAGCTTGAAAACCTGTGTGCACATGACCCAGTAATGGAATGCACTGTGGCTACACACTTTGCGTCAAACGGATGATCAAGTAAGATTGGAGACTGATGTTTTGAGCTTACATGATGGCACTGACACTGTTCACAGTGTGAATGTATTGACAGCTCCTTCCCCTCCTCACCACCTGACTCTGACGTCGAACCGTTTTGTGATAGCCTACAGGCAGGATTCAGTGTAAGTGTTGTGAAAAGTTACGTTTGTTTCGGTCAGATTCGTTGCACGGTCAAATCCGTTGCTGGTGTACCAACTTAGGCAAAAATGACGTCATAACGTGTAGTTGCTAATGGTCACGGCAAAAACTCCACAGTTCAACTAAGACTACTGCTACTGCTACTACTACTACTACTACTACTACTATTTTTGTCGGTCATTGTGTGCCGGCTCAGTATTTGCATTGAATTTGCCCAAGCAATGAATTTGACTGAAGCTGCAGTCAAATTAGTTGCAGCTGAATATCATGACCACTACTACGTCGACTACAACGCTACCACTATTTTAACATTTTCGTTTTTTTTTTTTCTCATTCTAGGGCCCCATTGTGCGATTTTCAAAACCTTGGAATGAGATTGACAGGCGTACGATAGTCATTTGCAACGAAGTTGACTGATCAACAGCCAGTCAAATTGGTTGCAGCTGAAAATCATGACAACTATTACAACAACAACAACAACAACAACAACAACAACAACAACAACAACTACTACTACTACTACTACTACTACTACTACTACTACGAGAGTTTGTTTGGTCATTGTTCCGGCTCAGTATTTGCATTAAATTTGCACAAGCAATGAATTTGACTGAAGCTGCAGTCAGAATGGTTGCAGCTGAATATCATGACACTACTATGTCGACTACAATGCTACCACTACTTCTACTACTTTAACATTTCGTTTTCTTTTTTTCTCATTCTAGGGCTCAATCTTGCTATTTTCTAAAACTGGGAATGAGATTGACAGGCGTACCATAGTCATTTGCAACGAATTTGACTGATCAACAGCCAGTCAAATTGGTTGCTGCTGAAAATCATGACTACTACTATTACAACAAGAACAACAAGAACAACAAGAATAACAAGAAACATATCTACTTCACCAAAGTAATGTTGGCGATATCAGATGGTCTTGTATCCATCAGGTCTTCGAATGAACCAGTTAGTTTGCTATTGTTTATTACTTGATTGTTTGAGTTGGCATACAGTTGCTGAATGATGGCTTTACCAAAGTGGTCTAAACTTCTAAATGACTTCCCCACCACCACTGCTGAGGCTTCCCTGGAGTCCACAACTAGTGTACATCGGAGACTACCTTTTTAGAAAAAAGAAGTTCGATGATTATTTGCACTGTTGTCATCCTGTCTGTAAATGATCGGTTCTGTTGGAAACCTGCCTGCTCTTCCCGAAGATCTTCGTCAAGAGCTTTCTTTATTTTCTCAAGTTTGATTCTAGCCTGCACTTCGCTTGGAATTGTCAGGGGCATGATTCCTCTCTATTTGCAGCAGAAGGAGACACCCCCCCCCCCCCTCTTTGGTGTTTATTTAGGAGCTCTTTTATCCCGTTTGACTGGCAATTCATTCTTCATAATCTCTGCAATAATGGATGTAGTATTTCAGTTCATGATTTATAGTATTGGTTTTAACGCCATTCAGGTGTTAGGCTTGCTTGACCTGTCTTAAGGGAACTTGTGAATTTAATGACTTCACAGTTTTGTTTAAAGTTCAGTTGTCAACGACTAAAAGCGGGGTTGTTGACAGTGTATATGGAGGTACATTTGAGGGAGGGTGATTCAGGATGTTCTCAAAGTGTTCAGACCATTTTTCTCTCTATTCAGTCTCGATGGTAGTGGTGTTGCTGTTTTCACTGGTTGTTTCGATTTGTAATTGTTTCATGTTTCTAACTTAATACATGTATATTTACTGAAAATAACCACCCGCAGCTGTCATTGTTTTAGCCACATCGTTTCTTGAATCATGCTTGACTGTGACACTCAGCCAGTTGTTAACTGAGTGAAGGCATCAGAAAGAGATCCGCGAGCCCGTGATCAGCTCACTGTCTTCATTTAAAAGCACTTGACAATGGGCTGACATGGATGTCATGGACGGATTCAGTGAATAGTGGGCTGATATGAA
>JADBJO010010785.1:35185-50185 GCA_016801955.1 Conus betulinus | reverse complement strand
AAAACATCTGCACTCATTTGGACCCCACTAGTGGGGTCAAGCAGGACAACCTAGAATATCCAAACACTGTGCCCTGGCAGGTCCCCTTGGTAAGCTACTTCAGTGCCTATGCTTGAAGCGTCAGAATATCCTCGGAAGACAGCAGCTATCAGTGAGAAATGTACTTCAAATGGCAAGGGATTGAAGTGCTATTTTTGTCTCTGATAATGGGCCGATTAGTGCTGTCAGTCAGTCAGCTATTGCCTCCTTCAAACTGCGCAGACCTCAGCTAGTAATATCCTGATGAACCACAGTCTCCTGCTATTGGTGTCTGGTGCCCAGAGCAAATTTGAGATGCGGACTCAAACTCCACACCAAACAAGAAAATTAGAAAGAGAAAGAATCTGCCAACATTGAATGTCCGATCACCTACACACGATTGACGGCATTGAGAACACAACCATCATCTATTCTGTGCTAAAGTTACCACATTCCAGGAGACCAGACTGCAATAAGATGGCTGTCTAAGAAAAGACAACTGTTTTTTTTTTTCTGGCAAGGATTGAGATAAGGAAAACCTCAACAGCAAGGCAGTGGAACTCGAGTAATGTCCAACGATTCAGAAAGAGTCTTGTCCCTCAACTTTTCCAGTCCCCCCCCCCCCCCCAGTCAGTACATTCTGAGTGTCTGTGCTCCCACTCTGTGTTCTTTTATGGAAACTATAGACCAGTGCCATAAACATCTGGACTCCTGCTAGGAGAGTTTAAAGCTCGATTAGGATCTGACTATATCTCTTTTCTCGGTGGCACTGGACTCTTGGTCATCAGAAAAAAATAAAGAAAATGGACAAAGGCTATTTGAATATTGCTGCAATGATCAGCTCTTCGTAACCAACCCATTGTTTTAACCAGGCCGAGACCATACAGTGTTCTAGAGACATCCCTCATGTTGCCATTGGCACTGACCATACAGTGTTCTAGAGACATCCCTCATGTTGCCATTGGCACTGACCATACAGTGTTCTAGAGACATCCCTCATGTAGCCATTGACACTGACCATACAGTGTTCTAGAGACATCCCTCATGTAGTCTTTGGCACTGACCATACAGTGTTCTAGAGACATCCCTCATGTAGCCTTTGGCACTGACCATACAGTGTTCTAGAGACATCCCTCAGGTAGCCTTTGGCACTGACTCAATGCAATCACCACGAGAAGAGCCTCGCTGAGTTAAGCCAGCATGACTAGCAGTAACCACAGAGCTGACTTACACCGATAACGCTCTTGTTGGCTGCAAATATAATCTTAAGCAAACGTGCCTGACATTCTGAACAGATGGGACGCCCTACCGTTAGTTCTATCAGACCGACGACTCCTGACTGTGTGAACATTTTGCTGATTCTGTAGAGCCAGCGCTCTAAGACTTCCTCAGCAAAGGCAGAAGCGAGGTGGAGCTACATCCGTGGGAAAATTTACAACATTGCCATATACGAATTTTACAGTAGACAAAAAACACAACCCTGGATGTTTTGAAAGTGAAACAAGAGCTGGAGCTGGCCATTGTACGTTCAAAGAATTTGTTTTCGTTTCAGTTCAGTTAAGATTAATTAAGTTCTTTTATTAACGTCTGTTCATCACGAGTGATATCAGACAATAAATGAACGAAAACGTCTATACATTTCCTCATATAAGTTCTCATATACAGAGATCTTCTGATACAGACCCTGACACTCATGTTTTGGATCCTCATAGTAATCTAGCTACTTCTGACTTAGCAATAATAGTCGTAATTTCAATTATGAATATATTATTTTTAAATACAGCTTTCATTTTTCTATTTCTTCGATATTGATTTTTTTTTCTTCTCATAAAGTTCTGTTAATATATGACGATCTAATGATAGAGGATGAACTGAAATAGAAAATGAACAGATATGCGCAACATCAAGAAAAAGATTAGTGTTCCCTGTATTCACCTTTAACCTCATAATCATCCTAGCTAACTGACATGTGCAGTCGGGCAGTACAGCATTTTATTATTTGCGATGCTTTAGATCGCTTGATGCGTTCGCTGCCGCTGGAGACTGTCTGTGCCTGTTCCTTGATCAAGTTCCTAAACATCAGAACATAGCTTGAAGATTCCATAGTATTGTCTCTAGTCTAAGCTGGCATTCTAACATTTTCTTGTGACGTAAACAGACATTGTTAGCGTTATGTTGCTTTCGTTGATTTGCTGCTTGGTATACTTGGTCGATCATCAGTATGTAGTGGCAGTATGGTGAATAGTTCTGTATTGTGCTGTTTCTAGTATGACGTGATTCGTTTTGTGTTTTGTTTGCGCAAAAAACCTTTACCAAACAATAGTGGTTCGATGTACTCTGAATATTTTAAACTCTGAAATGTATCTTCAAACTGTGTAAAAACACTTGCGAAAGATGAAGTTTTGATGTAAAGTTTCTGATAGATTATCCCAGTGTTGTGTCTGTTTTTCATTAAGCTAATCTCTTGTGAGACCAAAAAAAATAATGAAAAGGCATATGCAACAATTAATGCTATCACAGATTTTTCAGGATAAAAATCATTACTGGTGTTCTGAAATGTGTGTCCTTGGTGGTAACTAGCCCCCCTCTCTTTCTAAATTGTGAGTCAAAGGGCTGGTGTTAACGTCTAATACCTGGCCTTTGGGGATTTTCTTAAGGTATTCAGCTGAAGTTGCTCTCTATGTTTTTCAACGGCGATGTAGGTTGTGTAGCAAGCACTTTCGGACAGCCTGTGGCGTGAGTTTTGGCCCGGTGAAGTGGACCTCCAAGAAAAGGTGTGTGGAACGGCAGACTCACTCTGATGGACTGCTGACTTTGCCCAAGCTACCAGACTTTACTGCTAACCAGCATGACCAGAGAAAGCGGAAGAAGAAGTTTTAGAAAGCATGACTGTCTGTGATATCCAGCCAGTCGTTGATTTGATAAAGTCGTTAAACGAAAAATCTGTGGGCCACGATCAGTTCATTGTCGTCGTTCTAAATCACACGACTATTGGCTGACATGGATCTCACACACATCCAGTCAACACAGGGCTGACATGAATCACACGGAGTAAGTTATCAGTGGATGGCGCGCTCGCTGATACACACTGAACACACACACACACACACACACACACATACACACACACACACACGCGCGCGCGCGCGCGCGCGCGCGCGCACACACATGCACGCACGCACGAACACGTACATGCACACGAGAATGGATGTGTCATCTCAGTTCATAATCAATAATACTGGCTTTAACGCCATTCAGGTGGCATGTTAGCTTGTCCTGGCTGGCCTGTCTTAAGGGAACTGATAAATTTTGATGACTTCAAGGTTTTGTTCAGAGGACAGCTGTCAACGCCTAAAAGCTGGGTTGTTGTCGGTATATATAGAGGTACAGCTGAGGGAGGGCCATTCAAGATGCTCCCCAAAGTGTTCAGACCATTTTGCTCTCTATTCAGCCTCGATGGCAGTGGTGTTGCTGTTTTTACTGGTTGATTTGTTATTTTTTTTCATATTTCTTTCTTGATACATATGCATTTACTTTCAATAACCCCTGTTGCTGACATTGTATTAGCCCCATCGTTTTCTTGAATCATGCTTGACTATGACACTCAACCTGTTGTTAAGTGAGTGAAGGCATCAGAAAAAAGTCTGCGGACCCGTGATCAGCTCACTGTCTTCATTTAAAAGCACTTGACAATGGGATGACATGGATGTCGTGGACGGATTCAGTAAACAAGGGGCTGATAAGATCTCCACAATGAGAGTTAGTCCACAGTATTTCACACACACACACACACACACACACACACACACACACACACACACACAAGCACGCACGCACACACACACACACACACACACACACACACACACACACACACACACACACACACACACACACACAAACACACACGGTAGGGGCAAAACGCTGTGTCAGTCATTTTCGTATTTGAATATCTGTCCTGTCCTATATTGAGAGCAAATGAATTAATCGACCACGCTACTTCGCTCCAAGCCAAAATGGATTTTGAAGATAAAAGATGGCTGTACATGTTTCTTCGAGCAGTCCTCTTCCTTTAAGCTAATACTCATGCACTATGAGATTTGTTTAGCGAACAAAAAAAAAAAAAAAAGGAAAAAGGAAAAAAAAAGATGTATATGGTCCTCAAAATGTATTATCTTCTGTGTCTTTCCTTTTGTTCTCTACATCCACATTACAAAAAAGGGAGCCTCCACCACTGATGACTATCTGAGAACCTAGCAGTGCCAGGGAAGAGAAGTGAGCAGTCAGCCAACGACAGCATCACCACCAACGTAATCAGACAAAGGCATTTAAGTAAACGCAACACAAGATATGCCACTCAAAAATTAGACTGTACAACCACCGCTAGTACTGAAGCTGAGAACATGATAATGGTGCATTCCTCTCCAGGGATAAATAGGTTCTCATAGCAGATACAAAAGGATATTTTTGAAAGGAATGTGAAAATTTCAAGAATGAAAAGGAAAAGAAAACATGAATAAATTTTCTTCTTCAAGTCAGTTTATAAAAGAAATGAGACAATCTGTCCTGGAGCAAAATACAACACTAAAGAAAGGTTTCATGTGGGAACTCTCTTTGTATTATGAACTGCTGTAAGAGTGACAGCATAAGCGACTTCAAATTTTTGTGGCGTTTTGTTTTCTCATCATTTAGGAGCATCTCGGGTTGACAAATAGAGGAGTGGCCTTCACTACGGAAGGTAGCAATGAATAGCTGGCTTTCCATTGAATTAGCAGTCACAGACCAATGATGGTGGTTTTGCCACTAGTGGAGTTGGGCTGCCTGTGGCAAGACTAATTCTAGAACATGCTCCATTTGTCCTGTCATACAGCTATCTGGGGAGACATGCATGAGTCCCAGATGGTATTATATTTCAATGTCTATTATCTGGTTTGCAGAGTGAATGGAGGAATCAAGCAAGTGCTCAAGGTAGTAACCAATGGCTGTATGTAGAAAATGGGAAATTCTGGGCCATTTCCATGGGTGAGTATGAGTGGAGATCCCTCTGTTTATTTCTGCAAAGCATCTGACTGATATAACAAAGAAGCAACACTCTTCTGCCCTCCCATCCTACTGAATCTCTCTCTCTCTCTCTCTCTCTCTCTCTCTCTCTCTCTCTCTCTCTCTCTCTCTCTCTCTCTCTCTCTTTTACTAATGACACTGTGTTTCACTTTTGCTAGGTGTTATGACGAAAAGGTGTTTTTGGAAGACTGTAAAAGATCCTTGCGTCATGGCTCAGCAACATCTTCCTTAAAGTTTTTCCCCGTGAAGCTACGATTTCTGCTCAGCTAAATAGCTTATCATTCTCATGTCATAGCTCTTCTTGTAATTTGTTTATTTGTGTTATGTCCTGAATTATGTCATGTTTTAAAATTAATGTTTCGTCAACCACTTTTTAGCTCGTTTGGGACACAGTAGTCATATTGGTTTGGGATAGTGAGATCTTTTTTTTCGAGCCATGCCATGAAAAGCTTGGTGCTTTTTGTATGGAGAACACACTAAGTGAAGGACAGACTGGTCAGCAACATTTCTCATCAAGGCGTTGTGAGGGCATAGTTGTGTGAGTCTTTGTAATGACACAGGAGTTTAAGTCGTAAGAGGCTATGACAAGAAACGAAGTTAAAACATGATGATTTTGAGATAAAGACGATCTGTAAATTGACATAGATATGACGATTTATTCCTGTTTTACTTTTTTTACAGGAACTTTACTCATTTAGAATGTGAAATAATTTACTGGATTTTGAGAAGGGTACCTGGGCCAGAGGCAAACATCCCAAACCAGGCAGGTTTTCGAGTGGTGGATAAAGAGATGATCCCAGAAATGAGGGTTAGCTGCGATATGTCAGGCTTGCCAAGTCAAATAAGCAATCACGGACCAAACAGCAATATTCCTAGCCGGATGGGGCAGGATGACAGGCAACACTGTTATCTCCACCTGAATACCCCATATGTCCTATGACAGGAAAGGTATGCAATCAGAGCCACGCTATAAGCTCCAGCCCTGGAGAAAGACACCTAAGTGAACAAACCACCCCCTTGTGCTAAAAGGGATAGGACTTTTAGTCTTACACTGAGGGGGAGACCCCCAGTCAGAAAACAGGTTTCGAGAATAAAATCAGGACAAACACGCATAACAATATGATTATGCGTCAGACTACACTATCGTCATGGCATCGTCCCTCTAAGCGATAACTGGGGAGGGGCATATCCAGGCCTTCAGTCTCAAAGGGACCAACACAAGTAACCCTGGTGTCTTTGTTAGCCTGAATGTCGTGGGAAGGCAGTGAAGAGCTACTAACCATACAAACCAGACACTTATTAGCCTCACAGTGGCTCGATAGAATACTGAAAGATAAAAGAGTAACCTCGAACTTCAGGTGTTCTCCATAAAAAAAACGACATTGACGTCATTTGCATTCAGTAGACTCACTTGAGAGATCCTCAACGATTCCCCATGACAAGTTATGAGGTTTTCCGCCAAGACCGTGAAGACAGACACAAGGGAGGAATTAAAACTTCCACCCCTGCAGTGGAGCTGTGCAGATCAGGAAAGGAAGAACTGGAATAGCCTGCCATCAAGCTGCTGTTGCTCAGAAGAGACTTACTGATCACAGACTGATACAGCCCTCTTGTCTCAGCTCTTGCGCCCCACAAAGCGAACTTACAATCATCCAGACACCTGCTGATTGGAGATTTCAACAGTCGTAGTCCAAGCTGGGGCTACAACAAAAAGGACTCGCGTGGTGAAGAACAAGAGTACTGAATGATGGAAAACAAACTCATTTTCATCAATCAGCCTGACGACAAACCCACCTGCTACACCAGAGCATGGAAGATCAGCTCAACACCAGACCTGGCAATAGCTACAAAAGGCATCCAACGACTCACCCACAGAACAGTCAGCACTCATGACAAAGCGACCATATGCCCGTGATCATTACCATCTCTGCTATATGATGTACTGAGCACAGCTTGGAACCAAGCTGGAACTTTAAACGAGCTAACTGAACCATATTCACAGAACAGAAGACTTCCTCTACACAAGAAAATCAACACATCCAACAGCCTCGACAACAACAACAACAACAACAACAACAAAACAGTACTCTGGCTATGGCCAAGCAATCCATCCCAAGGGGAAAGTGAAGACATTGCAGGCCAGATTTGAGCGATATTCTAAAATAGCTTCATACAGAATTAAATTATGCCAAAGAGGATATGGAGCAGAGCTCCACTCTAGAGAACACACAGAGACACACCAGCAGTGAAAAGACTTTCAACTGCCATAAGAAGAAGAGATCAGGAAGAGCTGGACTGAGAAGACCAGCAATCTGAAAGTGGAGAAGGGCACGAGCAAATTGTATACCTTGATGAGAACCCTAAATGAAGGCACTGGTGTGAGATACAGCAGAAGTGTCACTGAGGAAGATGGTAAACATTTATGCTGCAAAGATCCTGGCATATTTCCACAAAGAAGGAAGTAAAACAACACTGTCTGATTCTCGAATGCAGGAAGTCTGCAAGGAGATTTAACGACAAGCTGAAACCCAGAAACCAAGCCATTCTTGGATGACAGCCTGCTCCATGGCAGAATTCAACAAAGCCATCAAGAAACTCAAGTGCAAGAAAACCCCAGGGAAAGATGGTATCCCAAAACACATTATTAAGAACCTTGGACCCACAGCCAGACAGAAACTCCTGATCATGAACACGGGTACATGGGGAAATTTCCAGACCAATGGAGAGAAGCAGTCATCATCCCCATCAGAAAGAAACACGAAGACAAAACCAAGAAATCCAGCTACCGACCCATCAGCCCTCTCAGTTATCTAGGCAACAGATAGTAAACATAACGCCACTGAAACACCAGGTCCTGGAAGAAAACCACCTGCTCAGCAACACACAGGTACTCTACCGGAAGAGCTGCCATACAGACGATCAGCTCGTGTATCTTGTCCAGGAGACAGAAAATGTCTTTGAAGAGAAAAAGAAGCTACTCACTTTCTTTGTGGACCTGACAGAAGCATTCGACAAAGTATGGGGGCAGGACCGCACTTAATTAATACCTCCATGTAACACATCATACTACATTTTCAACACACAACGCACATCAGGCACACTGTACCAGCTCAACAGCATAAATCAAGGTAATATATGTCATCATAAATGCACTTTAATGTATTCCATCATACTGGCTTAATTATGAAAATCAAGGTAATATATCACATTATCAATGCACAAAGCAATACATCATATCAGCTCAACAGAGTGAATCAACAGAGGATAGCCCAGTGTTGGTCAAACAACTCCTCACCCTTTGTTGAAAACCCTGCCTGTTCTTCTCTGAGACGTGCAGCAAGGGCTTTCTTTACTCTCGCAAGTATGTTTCTTATTCATCTCCTTCTGCAGCAGTAGGAGAGTCTTTGCTTCAGAGGTGGTTTAATCAGGTGCCCTTTTCCCCATGTATCTGGCATATGTTCTTTTTTTTTCTCCAGACTTTCTGCGAGAATCGACGTCGAATTTCACTTGATACAGTGCTGACATAACACGCATCTTGTGGCCTTCTTGCAGGCTCTGCTTTGCCTGTCTTTAGCTTACTGGTGGGTTTGATTACCTCAGGCTTTGAGTCAAAGGATTGGTGGTAACATCTAAAAGCTGGCCTTTCGGGATTTTCTTAAGGTGTTCAGCTGAATCAGCTTCAGCTGAATTTGAAACTGATGTCACATATACACACACCAATGCAAAATGTTGTCGTATATTTCATCTTCATGGTGAGCCTGCTCACAACTGGATGCAAATGCGAATATTTATTCAGATTAAGGCCATGGCCCACACTGAAGGTGTGGTATCTGCATATACATGATATCAATTACTGAAATGAAGGAAAAAGACACAAGAAAGCAAGTACATATGCATCATACAATGTTATTAGGAATATACAGTACGTAACCTCTTTTGTGCTTGATAAATGTACATAGCAAGGTTAAAGAGAATGTCTTCATTTCTTGATGCCAGGAGTAAATTAACTCTGAAAATACAAGGGTCAGAATAAAACTTTGGCTTTATGAATTTTATCCTGAGGTCATGAAAAGCAGGACAGCAAAACAGGAAATGAATTTCATCTTCCTTGGCCAGGTTACATAGACGGCACGTCAGTTCATTATCACTCACAGCACTGTATCTGAAGCGGTGACAAACTATATCAGAAACACCAAATCTAAACTTACATAGCACACTCTTAATATATCTGTTCATATCCATTTTAATGTATGGCTCCATCACATCGGTTGTTTTAAAGAGTCTGTACTGCGCAAATCTGTCACTGCTATAAATATGATCATGCCAGTCCTGCCATCTGCAGTCAATAATTCTTTGTTTAAAACATTTCAAGAACCCTACAATATTTTCAACGCCCTGGTTATCCCAAACATAAGCAAAGCCATATGAATTTAAACAGTGACGAACATTGGTAGCCCATGTCTTCTTGCCATTACAGTCCAAATTTCTCAATATCTTATAAGCTTTAAAAGGTATTTTAATTTCGTCCATTCTTGTTATTTTCAGCCAGTATTTAATGCATTTCAAAAACGAATTAACATAAATCGGATATCTTCCCAAATCACCATATACTAAATCATTCGGTGTTCGATTATCTACATTCAGAAATTTTTTCATAGCATACAAATGCACATTTTCAATAACAACGCTTTTCTCAAGTGCCCAAATTTCTGCTCCATATGTAAGATTGGCTGCACCTGAGAGTCAAACAGCTTTGAGAAAACTGTAAAAGCACTACAATTCAGTTTATCTAAAATGTGAAGTATAACTGTAACTTCTCTCTTTGCTCTGTTTGCAACATCCTGGCATCCAAAAGTGAAACTTAATCTGGTTGTGAAATAGAATCCTAAATACTTATATGCATTGACTACAGCAATAATATCTACTGACCGTCACAAATCCATATCTCATTTCGTGCCAAATAACCACCTTTACGAAAGACAATGATATTGGTCTTATTCATATTTACTTTTGATTCTAATCTAGTTGCGGCAGAATACAAGCTATTCAGCTGTCTTTGAAGTCCAACGACCGTTGTAGACAATAAGACTATGTCGTCGGCAAAAAGCAACACAAATACTCCAAAAAGTCAAAGGTTACACCATACTTTCCATTTTGAATAATTTCCAAAGCTAATTAATTTATGAACAAAGAAAACAAAACTGACTACAGACGTCCCCTTGCTTAACTCCTCTGGTACACATGACAAAATCTGATAAATTTGCTCCGGATCTGATCTTAGCCTTCACCTCACAATACATACTCTTTACACAACGATACAGTTTACCCTTAATTCCATTTTTTTTAATAGAATAGGCCATAGTAGTTTCCGTGAAACTGAATCAAAAGCTTTTTCAAAATCCACAAAAACAACATATAACTTCTGATTATTTGCAAATTGTTTTTGAACTGCGGCTAACAGGCTAAATATATGATCAACCGTGGAATAATCTTTCTTGAATCCTGCTTGGTGTTCTCCTGTTACATTATTCTGAGATTTCCATTCATGTAATCGCTTATTAACACGGAAACTATAAAGTTTACTGCCTATATTGCATAAAGAAATACCTCTATAATTGTTTACATCATTTGCTTCACCCTTTCTAAACAAGGGCAATATTATGGACTCTTTCCAATCCTCGGGATAAATGCCAGTGTCAAACAGAAAGTTAAACAGTTACATAAAAAGTTTACTACAAACTCACCAGAATTCTTGAAAAACTCTCCAATAATACCATCAGGTCCAGCACTTTTACCATTTTTCAGTTTTCTAATAGCTAGTAATATTCTTCTCTGGAAATTGGTCTATCATACGTATTTTCTTCACAATGTATTTCCTCATTGTGGACTCTTGCTCATCCTTTTCTAACACATTTTTAAAATTTAAGAACCAGTCTTGTACTGAAATGCTACTTACAGGCTGTGTTTTCTTTCTTGAGATCTTGTATATAGTATTCCAGAATAATTGCTGATTCTCAACTGAAGAAATAAGATCATTCAGAAAAGAATCATCATTGTATTCTTTCTCTTTTCTTTTATTTAAATTTTTGTACTCCCTTCTTGCTATACAGAACTCTGTTCTATCATCTTGTATCCAGTGTTTTCAAAAAAAATCTGAATAATTTACGTAGTTCACTTTTGGCTACCCTGCATTCATGATCAAACCAACTCTGTTCGAAATTCTTGTTTACTTGTGTAGTTTTCCTCATACTTTCAGCTTGTTCTTTGACAGTTGTATTAAATAAAGACAACGCTTGGTTGACGCCTTTACAAATAAGGTTTTCAGCAGCTTTCAGTGTTTCTAGAACCCCTGGTGAATTCATGAGATACGTAAACTGTTGACCATATTCTGAATTCCAGCAGTACTGTACAATGAACTCACTATTCTGTAGACTAGAAGCAAAATTGTTATGTATTTGATCAGTCTGCATTCCAATACACAACACTAGTGGTAAGTGATCAGAATCATATCTTTCAATCACATTAAGCGTAATCCTTTTATACAATAATTCGAAAAGTTGAACAGATGCTAAAAAGTAGTCATTTACACTGCTCCCTACATCAGAGATGTACGTGAAACGGCCTTCAAGGTCGATATTACATACACCATTCAGAATTGTCAATCACAATACTGTGCACATGCAAAGTAATTTCTTCCCATACAAATTTAATACTTTGTCTTGAGAACATCTTTTATGTTTACTGTTAACCTCCTTCACATAATTCATGTATAGATCACTTTCGCATACATATTCTGGAGAAACATTGGAAGTTCTTGCGTTCATGTCTCCACAAAATAGTAATTCCACATCATCAAAAGACATTAAATTATTGACAACACAATTTTCCAACAATTCAATACCATTATCTAAACCACACATGGTGTAAAAAGGTGCATTTTCCGGAGGGACATACGCACATACGAGCAAAACATTATTACTAAAACCAAAAAAGTCTTTATCAAACATAAATAACATTGCATACTGAAGGTCACAATTCACTTGTTTAATATATGTCAGAAGACTTTTCCGTACCATACAAACCAATCCTCCTGAACACCGACCCTGTTTCGTAAGTCTTACTGTCGGTTTTACAAACAATTTATGTTCCGGAAAAATGTTCAACTCGAACGATTCAGCAAAGGTTTCAACCAAACATGCAAAATCAAAAGAAGAAATAAACTTAATAAAATCTCTGTCACGTAATTTACGAAGTAATCCAGAAACATTCCAGTGGAGAAATGACACATTATTTACGAGTTTATGTACATTTTGACCTGGACAATTTTTCTTACTTTTATCATTATATGAGCGAGTATCCTTATGAAGACGACAAATATTTTCAGTTTTTTTTTGTATTTATTTACAGAGGAGGCCAAAGGTGTGGACGTGTAATCCACGCAGCCAACACTATTCTGAGTGTCATATCCATGACTAGTCACACAGTCATCACCATGTCCGTAAGTTTCATTTTCTGTAACACATTTACTTTCAACATTCACAGAGTCATCGACACAACCAGTCCCATGCAAAAGTGCAAAACCATCATCCTTCTTTCTTTCACCCGTACTTGCACATACAACACTTTCATTTATTTCCTCAGTATGAATACATTCACCACTACAGTCTCCTTGCCCTTGCTCACAACTGGAGAGAGAGAGAGAGAGAGAGAGAGAGAGAGAGAGAGAGGGGAGAGAGAGAGAGAGAGAGAGAGGTTAGCTGCACACACACACACACACACACACATATATGTAGCTGCACACACACACACACACACATATATATATATATATATATATATATATATATATATATATATATATAAAGAATAGTACTATATATATCAAGAATCAAGAATATTACATATATATATATATATATATATATATTTTTTTTTTTTTTAAGTTTAAAAATATGATTAAAAAGGAGATTAAAAAAAACCAACAAACTTGTTTCAAGCTCTCTGCTCTCTTCAGGGTGTTTATTTTGGGCACGCTACCGTGTTATATATTGTGTGTGTGTGTAAGCGTGAGTTCTGCATGTGTTTCACGTGGCCTGTATCTTTTTACAATTTTGGTTTTTTGGGGTGCGTTCAGGGAGGGTGTGTTAAGGAATGGTGTGTTGACAAGAATTTCCATTTGTGCCTGCAATTGTTTATGATCTCAACTTTTGAATTCAGAGTTGCTAGATGAGGTTTGCATAATCAGCCACTTTTTCTGTAGAACATAGGTTGCATTTTTAAGAGATATTATTGTATGGTGCTGCTCTTTTTATAATTTTCCATGATATATTGTAGTCTATTTTTTTATCTTTAAGTTTCCAAATGTGTTTACTTAGTTCTGTTTGGTTTTTATATTTTTCATTTTTGAAGGACTGTTTATGGTTTGCATATCTAGTTTTAAAATGGTTTGCAGTAATCCCTATGTATGTTTCTTTGTCACTATCAGTTGTTACTGTGGCTTGGTATACAATATTATTGTAAAGGCATTTATTATTCAGGGGGCATTGATCTTTTTTAGTGCAGTTACAAGATGTCCTTTTGTTACCCTTTTGGCTGTGTTGCCTTTAGTTTTGTTAGATGAGTCAATATGTTTTTGAGGTTGGGCATACATGAATATGATAGCTTGATGGTGTTTTTATTGAATATTTTAGATAGTACATGTTCTTTTGGAAATGATTTATAAGAATTTTAAAGAATTCTTTTCCTACATTAGTCTTATTCTTCCATCATATGGGGGGTTATACATATGATCTTCCTTTTTCTGTTTTTCTTATTACTGTTCATGTTATTATCTGGGTTGTATTGTAGTTTGTAGTTGTAGCCACTTTTATTCAGTGCCTCTTGGTATTCAACTGCTGCTGTTGAATACTTTCTCGTTGCATGACAGGTTAGATAGTCTTTTGTTTATGCCATTGCGTATGGTTTTTAGGATAGAAGGTGAATGGTTACTTTTGATGTCTACGTAGATGGGTATATCGTTAGGTTTTTTTATATGGTTTGTATACATGGTCATTAAGGTCTAATGTTATGTCTAGGTAGTTTACTACCTTCTTGTTGGCTTCTACTGTGATTTTTAAGTTATGGCTTTGGAAGATTTTACAAAGTTCTTTTTTCTTATTTTCAATGGTTTTTGGTTTATTGTTTAGCGCGGCAAGGCCGTCGTCTCTGTACAAGCCAACCTGTTTACCAAGTGTTTTCTGTATATTGAATAACATGAATAGTCCGACCAGTTCACATGTTTCGGCACCATCATATGAACCCATTGTGACATCAAATGTGGAATTATTGCTGTTTTTTTTTTGTCCAAGTATCATTACTGCTGTGGAGTAGAGTTTTTTTAGTGTGGAAGATTATATATTATATATTTTGAGCACCCTGGTTGTCCCAGACATAGGAAAATCCATACGAATTTAAACAATGACGAACATTTGTAACCCAAGTCCTCTTCCCATGAGAATCTAAATTCAATAACATTTTGTATGCCTTAAACGGCAGCCTATCTTCATTCATTCTGGTCAGTTTCAGCCAATACTTAATACATTTCATGTATGAATTGAGGTAAATTGGATATCTGCCTAGTTCACCATAAACAAGATCATTTGGCGTTCGACTATCGACATTAAGAAAGCGTTTCAATGCAAACAAATGTACTTTTTCTATTTCTGTCGTTTTTTCAAAAGCCCATATTTCCGCACCATACTGTACCATTGGCTGAATCTGAGAGTCAAATAGTTTACTAAAGACACTGAAAGCATTGCAATCTAATTTATATAAGATATGTAGCAAGAAAATAACTGCTTTCTTCCCTTTATTAGCTATACTTTGGCACGCAAAACTAAAACTGAGTCTTGTTGAGAAATAGATTATACGCACAGAGAGAGA
>JADBJO010010785.1:30969-34525 GCA_016801955.1 Conus betulinus | reverse complement strand
AATAAACCATGAATACTTGTCATTTTCTTCCATTTTTGAATGCCAATTCTGTTTGTAGCAGGCTATCAAGCGATCCTTAAATTCTGACATAAATGCCCTTTCGTTCCCTACCTCTTTGCTGAGCCACACAATACCAAACCCATTAATAGTTAACACATGTTTTACTTTACTAACCCAATTGCAGTGTCCACTTTCCATTTGTAAATATAGCATATCATATGCTTGTCTACATAGCCTTGATGTTGGAAGTTGTGTCAATTTTAACCAATACTTAATAGATTTTGAAAACGTTTGAATAAAAATAAAGGATATCTTCCAGAATCACCATAAGCCATTGTGTTTGATGAATGCAGTGGAATGTTCATGAATCTTTTAATAGCCATAGTATGTACCTTCTCCATTTCCAAATTTTCTTCTAATCCCCAAACTTCTGCAGCATAAGTCAGCATAGGCGCTATTTGTGAGTCAAATAACTTCCAGAACAAAGAAGGGTCAATGCTATTAAGTCTTTTCATGCATCTTAGAATTTCTACAACCCCCTTCTTACCCTTTCTGCCGATTTCACGCCACCCTGCATTTAGACTTAAACGAGTTGTAAATAACATCCCCAAATATTTATAACTATTGGTTACTTTTACTTCTACATCTCCATACCACCACTTTTCATGCTGGGATAAATAACCACCCATACGAAAGACAATAATGTTTGTTTTCTCTAGATTAACACTTTAACTGAAGTCTATCTGCTTCATTTTTTAAAACATTTATTTGATTTTGCAACCCAACAACAGTACTAGAGAACAAGATTACATCATCTGCAAATAAAAGCATAAACAGTTCAACAGCACCTGCAATCAACTGTATACCATGTTTGCCTTTATGTGACATTTCTAAAGCTATCTCATTTATAAAAAATGCAAACATTTGAGGACTCAATAGACAACCTTGCTTCACTCCTCTAGGACAATTGAATAAGTCACTGTACAATCCTTTCTCACGAACACATGCTAAAACTGAATTATATACACCACGAAGAGCATAGTACAATTTTCCTTTAACCCCTGTTTTTCTAAGAACTTGCCACAACACATTTCTATTAACAGAATCAAAAGCCTTTTTAAAATCAACAAAAGCAACATATAGTTTAGTATTTTTTCTTTAGGCACTTTTGGACTAAAGCATATAATGTGTGAAAATATGATCAACTGTACTATACCCTGACCTGAACCCCGCCTGCTCTTCCCCAATTTTCCTCTCTCTCCTTTTCAGCCCATTGTGTCAATCTTCTATTCAAAACATGAGTATATACTTTACTAATTATACTTGTGAGAGCTACACCTCTATAATTGTCTGGGTTATTTGGGTCTGCTTTTTTATGGATGGTACAATAATGGACGTTGACCACGACAGGGGAAACAATCCATGATTAAACAAATGGTTAAATAAAGAAATACAGAAATCAATCACATAGTCATTGGCATGTTTTTAGCAATTTCACTTATTATTCTATCTGGTCCCGGGCTTTTACCAGTTTTCAAATTTCTAATGCTTGCTCTTACTTCATCTGTAGTTATAGGGTCATCAAACAAAAGCTCATCATTTTGTTCATCTTCTATTTCATCTACCGCTGGATCACTTTGACCATTACAAAGAGAGTTGAATACACTATGGAAATGGTCAAACCATTGCTGTGATGTTATTTCATTGTAAATGGTGGATTTCCTGTTAACTGATCGTATTGTACTCCAAAACATTTTGGGATCATTTATTGATTGTTTAAGCTTTAATATTCTGTTTTCATCAAATTTTCTTTTCTTTTCTTTTCTTAAGTCAATATATTCTTTTCTTTCTTTTGTATATAAATTACTCTTTTCTTCTTTTGTCTCTTTTTGATTTAGCCCTTCTAAATTTTAGTAATCTCTTTACTTCCCTCTTCTTTTTCTCACATTCATCGTCAAACCAATCTTCATTTGTTTTTTTCTTCCCTCCTACTTTCCTTACCATACATGCCGCAGCTCCATATAAAGCATTAACAAAACCATCCACACACTTATTTACATCAACTGTCATGTTGTTCATAGCTGTAACTAAACATTGTTTAAAATCATCAGAGTTTAATTCATTCTTAAACGTTTGTACATTTTCCTCTGTCCACACCACTCGCTCCTCACTCACCCTGTCAACTAACGGTACATCTGCTTTAACAGGACAATAATTCCATGTAAACTGAACTGGCAAATGCCAAGAAAGAGAGTATCCCCCCCCTTTAAAGCACAATATAAACATAGTTCACTAGATACTAGAAAATAATCAATTACACTACAACCCTGAGGAGCAACAAAGGTAAATTCCCATCAGCATCAGTGTCACACACGAACCATTCAGAATACACAAATCAAAAAAAAGCAAAGGTCCAACAAGGAACGACCAAACTTGTTTACAATTTTATCTTTTGAACATCTTTTCATAGAAACAATTTCATCATTATCATCGTCATCATCATTTTGCACATTAAACACATAATTATACATTTCTTCCTCCTTTGTCTGCTCACAACCCGTTCTGGCGTTCATATCACCACACATAATATAATAACATTACTATCAGAAAGAGACTGCAGCAGACTATCTTCAAGCATAAGTATACCATCTGTGAGATTAGTTTTGTCTATATAGGGGCCCTCCTTCAGGGACAACATAGCACCCCACAAACACAACATCTTTATCTAAGCCAAACACACATTTATCTATTTGAATCACGACAACATTCTCACAATCAATTTCAATTTTTTGTATAAAGTTTGCTAGTCTTTTTTAACAAGAACAACAACTCCTCCAGAAACGCGTCCATGAACAGACAGTTTCTTAGCACAAGCGCTAAATGCAACATAATTTTTAAAGTGAAAACTGAAATCAAATGCATGATCGATGAACGTTTCTGTTAAACAAATTATATCATATTTTTTAACAAAATCAAGGAAAGAAATGTCACCAAGTTTATTTTTCAAATTTTCAACATTGTAATTTAGGAAATTAAGTCTTGACGTTTGATGATCGGCCTTATGTTATTTATTATTGCTGGTACTCGAGCGTGACGTACGTCCCCCCCTTTTTTGAGCTAGCTAGCTTTGTTCAAGTTACTGTTTTGCCCGCTAAGGTAATTGCCCATCCCTGTCTGTCTGTGCATTATCACCCGCAAGGGAGCCAGCGTATGAACGCGGCCCCAGTGACTGCCTGCGATTTCGCGAGTTTCCCGTGTTGCCTGCACGTTGCGTACCAGTGACCTGGCTTGGTGCACCTGAACCAGAACTGTTCGCCGTACTGCGTGTCGTCCTCCTGTCACCCCCTTCTGTTGTGGAGGGAGGAGAGAGGCTGGTGATGCACGCTCTCCACCCCCCTCCCTCTGTCTCTGTCTGCTGGGGGGTTTCAACGTGGCTTCATCAGCAACCTGTGAGTGGAAGCGGGAGGGAGGGGGGCGCGATGGGAGAGTGGGTTGATTTCCATGGTGGACGAGGAAAGGGGTAGGGTTTGGGTTAGGGGTGGTGGTGGGCTCAGGT
>JADBJO010010785.1:20969-25969 GCA_016801955.1 Conus betulinus | reverse complement strand
ACGCACGCACGCACGCACACACACACACACACACACACACACACATATATATATATGCGCGCGCGCGCACACACACACACACACACACACACACACACACACACGCACACGCGCGGCACACACACACACACACTCACACACACACACACACACACACACACACACACATGCGTGCGCGCGCGCGCGCGCGCACACACACACACACACACACACACACACACACACACACACACACACACATATATTCATAGACTCCCAGACACCAATCATCCCCACGGGATGAAGTCACACACCCAATATTATAAAAATTCACATGCCAACTATCCTCAAATTGAAGGCAAAGTGTTTGTCCTAATACTTTTTGCAAACACACATTCCCTTTCTGATCCATGCACGCATCTGGCACTGGTGTGTCTAGCAGCATTTCATAAAAGTTCTGGTGTCTGCGAGGGAGGAGATGATCTCTTCCTGGCAGCTGCTCCTCTGTCCTCGTTCCCTAATGACTATGATTGTGCTGCCTGTTGTCATTCATTTGGTTTTCGTTGTAGACCTTTTCACATTCATACCACATGTCTGTCCAGACTTTATCATTTGATCACTGAAACGGGGACACCAAGTTGTACTCTGGATGACAGTAAAACTATTTGAAAATGGAACATATAGATAGCAGAAATGCAACCAAAGACAATACAATGCAATCATACATTTTAAGATGTCTTAGAGTTTCTTTCTACAGAGATTATTTTTTTCTGTCCTTCATTCTTTCCTGGGGTTCTTTTTTATTTCTTTTCTTCTTTTCTTTTTCTTTTCCTTCTTTTTTTTGCCTCTCTTTACTAGTTTTATGATGTTTTTCTCTTCTGCATAATAGAAAAAAAAACTTTGTTACAAACAAACGCCTGTGGCGCCGATATGTTTGCCTCTTTTCGCATGATACAAAACAAAATCGACATAAATAAGCAGCTATGACGCACCAGTGAGAAAACTTTTCCTGTCCTTATTAGCATGTTTTTCTTTTTATGTCATTCTGTTCTTCTACCTTTTTATTTCATTTTGTTAATACGTCCTGTCTTACTTACACTTTTCCTTTTCTTTTAATGCATTTTTTTTTGTCATGTCCCCTTTCCTTTAGACACACGTCTGTCGTTCATGTATGCAGCTGGGGTGGATTTTGGTGTTTGCTTTTCTTCCTGTCCAGAAATTAAAGACATTTGGGCAAGCGTTTCATTATCGTTTCTATTTTTGCCTGCCCTGCACCAACCTGTGAGCACGTCAGTCTTGTGGTGCGCTGTTTAGTATCTTAATTTTGGGATTTTTTTCAAGTATCTATCTGCCTAGCTAGCTAGCCACGCAGTGCGCGCGCGCGCGCGCGCGCGCGCGTGTGTGTGTGTGTGAAACACCACATAACTGGATCCAAAAACTTTCAAAGAAACACTAAATAAGCAACTAACACCAAGATTAAGAAAATAACATAGACGTTAAAGTAAATGTCCAACTGGGCTCTTGATCAGTCCTTGAACAACTTCAAAAATGTTCGATTCGTCAGAGATGATGTCTTCAAAGACTGACATCGACGGTTCAGTGTTCAAAACCAAGCAGGTAAATAGGGTTTCATTCTATCGCACAAAAATAGTAGATGGAACGGAGTTTTTGCTGGCCACAAATACAAGTCACATGTTTACAGAATTTGGTTTTAAAGGCATTAAGCCTCAATCTAAAAATCAAACTTTTTAAATCCTCTCTTGGTAGAGATTCTTCATACCTGTTTTATTTGCTGATATCTTGTTAAATAATATCCCCTTTTTGTTTTTTTGGTGCCTTTTCCCTTCTTTGAATAGAGTTCCAGGCTGCGTCTTTTAAAAGACTATAACTCTCATGTAAGGATAAAGGAATGCATATCTTTGTTAAATCAGTTTCAGTGATAGCAGCCTTTTTGGCTAATTTGTCTACCCTTTCATTCGCAGGTAATCCACAGTGAGATGGAACCCAACAAAAAATCGACATAAGAACCACGTAAATGCAAAAAAAAATGAATTAAGTGGTACACTTCTGATATAAGTTCTGCTCTCACACTTGTGTTCGAAAATTTTAGAGCTTGTAGGACTGATTTTGAATCAACACAAAGTAGTATTTGAAATACAGGAAATCGAAAATCAAGAAGAAAGTTTATGCCCATAATAATGGCAACAAGTTCCGCAGTAAATATGGAAATATTCTTTCCAAGGTAACCTTTCTCTATTTTTAAGGATGGAATTATGAATGCTGAACCAGACAAATGATTGTCTAGTACAGAACCATCTGTATAGATTTTAAGGTGATTTATATAAGTTTCATTTATATGTGACTTAACATTCGTTGGCAACAAGGGTCCATCACTTTTTCTTAAACTTGTATAGTCTATGTCATAATTTGCTCTACTAAGTTCCCATTCCGGGATAGTGCTAAAAGACACACCCGAGGAGCTACGTTTTGAGGTGCAGTGCCTGCTTTTGTAAATAAGTCAGATGTGTATGAGGCTATCGATTTTAGAGAATCAATTTTTTGAGCCCGTTTAGGAAAATTTATTTCTGATTTTAATTCAGTTTCACTGGTATTATTAAGATTTTGTAGTGTATGACTTCTTAAAAATATATTTTGCAGATGCAAGTTTCATATTTTCTTCAAAAAAGGTAATATTCCGATCTCCATATAAGTTTTTAAAGTTGATGCATGAACCGGGACACCAAGAGCTATCTTGTAAGCTTTACTATCGATACTCTGCAACTTTTTAATTAAATATTTTGGGCTGAAAAAATGTCTCCTGGGCATAGGATAGTTTTGATCGTACAAGCGCAGTAGCTAAATGTGTTAATACTTTACTGTCTTTACCCCAGGATTGTTGACTCACCATTTTCAAGAAGTTTAATGTTTTCTTACCTTTTGTTAGAATAGTTTGTATGTGATAATTCCAGCTCAATTTAGAAGTTAAATTTACTCCTAAAAATTTTTACAACTTTTTTATATTCAAGGCACAATCCATCTATTTGAAATGAGGGCAAAGGATCAGGATCATAGCCAGTATTGAACAGAACCATATGCGATTTTTCAGCTGAAAGGGCCAATCCATTTTCAGTCATGTACTTACTAATTTTATCTAGTTCATTTTGATAACTTTTTATATAGTTGATTGATCTAACTGGTGTGTGACGTTTTAAAGTAACTTTCATCCATATGCAGATATCATCCGCATATTGTACTAGTTCAACAGTTTTTGATAATGATTTAGGAAGATCATGGATCAAAATATTAAACAGGATAGGAGCTATCACAGCTCCTTGCGGGATTCCCATCTGGATATGTCTTTCATTAGAATATACATTTCCTACCTTCGTCTGTATTGTTCTATCAGTTAAAAAAAAGGTTTTTAAGTAATTGTACATACATCCCGAGAGACCAATTAACTTCAATTTATTCAGAAGTTTTGAATGCCAGACTTGGTCATATGCCTTTCTAATGTCAAAAAACGTGGCAAGCACATTTTTTTTCTACGTGCAAACTGATGTTTAACCTGTGTTGTAATTTTTACAAGATGGTCAACTGTAGATCTACCCTTTCTAAAGCCCGCCTGTTGTATTGGTATTACACCATTTTTTTTCACAATGATGTTCAAGTCTTTTTAGAATAATTCTTTCCATAAGTTTTCCCACATGTGAAGTGAGAGCAATTGGCCTGTAGTTATTTTTGTCTGATTTTGACTTGCCCTCTTTAGGGATAGGGGTTACAATTGATTTTTTCCACAAAAATGGTTGAAGCCCTTCAGACCAACATTTCTGAAAAAAAAAAGTTCAGAAACATTGTGAAATTAACTGGCAAATGCTTTATCATTTCATTGGAAATCGCATCTGGTCCCACTGACTTTCTTTTTCGAACCAATAGAGAGAATTGCATCCTTTAATTCTTGAAATGTAAGGGGAGCATTTGTAGTGACTATTATTGGGACTTTTTTCATGCGTTTCCTTATCCTCCATTTTCTCTCTGTATATCTTTTGCTTTTCTGTCAGGCCCTCTCTATTGCTATTTTTTTGCAAACATATTTGCAAACGCTTCAGCCTTTTCAAAATTTGAAGGAAACTCATTTTTTTCTAATGTTATGGGATATTCAGGAAGACTAATTCCGTTTTTCATGTCTTTTAATTTTTTTTCCATGTTTTCTGAAGATCTTTGTGGTCATGTATTTCATTTTCACAGAAATTTGACCAATATTGCTCCTTGACTTTTTCGATTACTCTGTTACTATGATTTTTTGCTCTGTTCTTTTCAGCAATTTTGTCAGGATCTTTCTTATCTTTTAAATATATTTTATAGGCCATCTTTTTTTCTCTTGCTTCTTCACAAGTAGCATTCCACCATACATTCCCTGCATATTTGTTTGATGCATCAGAATTGCACCTTGGTATTGAGAGATCAGCTGCATGTAAAACAATATCAACAAAATTCGCGTAGCTTGTGTCAATGTTATCAGACATTATCTCTTCACAATTGTAAGTAGAGAGTATGTTTTCAATTTATCCCCAACAGCTATTATAATTATATTTTGGGATCTTATCTTTAGCGCAGTTTTGAACGGATTGTTTACCTTAATAGTAATAATTATTGGTAAAAATGATCACTACCAAGAGGATCTTTGAAGGTAGACCACTCACAGCTTGGAGCTATGGCAGGAGATATAAGTGTTAAATCAATTGCTGTTGCTCGATGGTGTGAAATATCAGGTATTCTTGTTACACTGCCGTCATTTAACAGACTCATTGAAGAGTCTACTATATTTCCAACGAAACGATTGTGTGTTACTATTTCGCATTCATTATCCCAAAACGGGCATGTGAGTTAAAATCACCTGCTATTAACCATTTTTCATGCTGGTCCGGTATAGCGCGAAGCCATTCTGTGTTTTCGTTGTCAGGACCTTTTGGCAAATAAATGGAAACAACGTTTAATGTAAGTAATTCGTTGAGTTTCAGTTT
>JADBJO010010785.1:0-16956 GCA_016801955.1 Conus betulinus | reverse complement strand
AGTTTCTTCCACATTCCACTCTGAGTATAAACTTCAGCTTTTCCACTGAAAGAAGTCAGTTCCTATGGCAGAGGTACATACAGGTCAGACAACAATATTAGGTCATCTGCCGAGCAAACATAAAACTGAACAAATAAATAAAACTATCAACATAAAACGATGCTCCTGATATCATTGTAATTCATGTTTTCACGCTCACACTCACGCAACATCGAAACAAAACCAGACAGACAAACAGAACAGATCTCGCCCATTTAACATTACAACATTAGCTTTAGATTATTTACAAGAAGTTTTTTTTTTTTTTTCATTCCACATGGCTTTCATAAGACGAGCACGTTTTTAAAGTCAGAATGTTCACCAGTTCTCCATTGACTCTATTTACTTTTTCTCTTCAAGTTGACCGCAAATAATACTTACTTAATACATGATACTTGATGTTGTCGGTGTTTAGAGACCCGTGGTTTGCAGGTCAGTTCACCGATTGATGTGTTGTCCCTGTCTACAGCTGCTTGCGCTTTCAAGATCTATTGATAGCAATTGGGGTTATACAGTCTGGGTGGTTGGCCCAATGGGCGTCAAGTCTGTTTTTAAATACGGTCATGCTGGGTGCGGACACCCATGAAAGTTCATGAAGATACCTATACAAAGTGCTCTAGTCCTCACGGACCTACAACGCAGTTTTGTTCTTTGTTTCCGTTTCAACAATGCCACAAATGTGTCCATTATTCAACATGACTCCACATCTAATACACAACACAATCTGTGCTTGCTCTCCTCTCAGCAAAGAAATGTATTACTTACTTCTCTCTACTCTAAGTTTGGTAGTTATGTGAAAAGACATGAAGGCATGAATTTGTCTTCACGCATACATCACTTTATAAAACATCTTCATCTGTAAAATTATTAATCCACGTCGTTCCTTTTTACATTTCTCTTCACAGCAATTAACCTGAAGGCTTTGTATTCATTTTATAAACCTATAAATTGTGGTCTTTAACTTTTACACAACTTCCATGTCGTCATACACAAAACTACGTTTTGGGCGTACGCCATGACACCATCTCGATGCACAACTCCTCTGTGTGGTATGTCTTCTATGAAAGCTAACCAGCCTCTAGGCGATTAGCCAGTCACTATTTGTTTACCACTCCCTTCACTAATTGAAGGTCACTATATGAACACATCACGCGCTTTGTAACTGGTGACCCAAGGCAGAAAATAGGAAATGAATTAACGGGAACGTAGCAATCCTTCACATTTCTGCAGTAGATCGCATAAGTAATGCATGCTATTTATCAACACATTCTTAGCTTGCATCAGGAATGCCTTGTTTTTTGTCAACATATTCTTTTCTTAAACATTTACATACCAAACGAATAGGAACGTGGGCACAATTCCTGACACCATCTTTAAGTGATTGAACTGCAGATCATTAATTAAAAAAAAATCTAAAAAAAAACGTGAATGGGATAGGACACAAAAAACAACCTGGTGTTACCCCTGTTTGACATTCACGGATTCAGGGTGAGAATACTTATCTTTCTTGCTTTGTTTGACTTGTTAATTCTTTGCAGTGACTTTGCATAGCTTGCCAGCAATCCGACTTTTACATAAAGCGCCTGAGGGTGGGGTGGAGGTGTGAATTTGCAAAATTAAAGGAACAGAAGGTGATTGAGAAAAAGTCTCCTTTATATGAAATATTGGAGATTCACATAGTCATCTGCTTGGAACACAAAGCAAGAGAGAGAGCAATTTGAGACTGTTAATGGGACTATTTTTTAGCTTGGTGATAAAGCACACAGGCATCCATGTGGTTGAATACAAGATGATCATCTGTTCATTTTAGTGTTGTGGTGAGCAGCAATTGGGAGGACAGAATGAACAAAAAACATAAATTAACATTCAGAGAAATTTGCACAAAGTGTTACAGATGCGTTGATGCGTGTGTCTGTTTGACTGACTTACAGAAATTCGGATGCGTGTACGATTTTTAATTCACACACACACACACACACACACACACACAGTCGAAACATGGAGAGTCAGGCAACAAATCAACGTTTTTCTTTTTTTATGCTGCCTGAACCATCAAAACACGAATACACAAAAACACAGCAATATATAGCAATATCAATTCAGTAGAAAAAACGTATGCCATAACCCTAGGCGTACAATTCATATAGATATATAATATTGTTTTCTTTGGCCGTGTCTAAGTGGTGAAGAACGGCAAAGTCGACACCCAAAACTCCCGACGACACCAGGAAACGCAGGGGTACATTCAAAACAACATTTATTTCACACAACAATAACATAAAATTTCATATTCTCTCATTACACAGATATGGGACAAGGGAAACTGAAGAAGAAAAGAGACAGATGAGGAGCAAGTTCTGAGAAGGTGGGAAATAGAGAAGAAGGATAGATACCTACCAGAAACTATCTATCTAAGGGGACAAAGTAACCCCAATACACCTTCCCCCCCGGGGTCACCCGCCGGGTCACCCTAAATGGCCTAATCACTATGTCCCACTATGTCAAGTAAAAGAAGAGAAAGCAAGGAACACACCTATACATTAATTCACAGGACAAACAAACACAATTCAATCCCTTTCACACTAATGTCATTCACATTCCATTCATTCAAAATAATGATCCATTCATACCGTCTTGGCTGGCACACAGCTGCTTCCACGCCCTCTACACTACAACTCAAAACTACTCAGCTCAGTCTATCAATGGAGTCAGGAATCACGTCTCGCAGTAGACCCCTTGGAAGACTCCTCCACGGTGACTGAGTCCGTCAGCTGCGTCGCCGGTTCAGGTCCCCCCCGCTGCTGGCTCAGCTGCCAGTCCCCAAGGTGACCGTGCTAGCCTCCCGACGGACCTCGAGCGACCTGTATTGGTAGAAGGCGCTGGAATGCGCCAAAACCAGAACAAAAAAAACCAAAACCGCCCTGCGGCGAAGATCAGTGTCTTTCAAAGAAATTCTCCATATAAAACCTAAATGTGTAGGTGCAGTGAAGAAAGACATGAAAAAAACAGTGTGTGCGAACCATTTATATTATCACTTAATTTCTCTTTATGTTAAAATATAATTTGAAATCTACATTTAATTTTTAGAAAAAGATTTTTCCCCAGTTTTGTTTTCTATGTGTGAAAATAGAAATTACCTCCCTTTATCTTCCCCCCCCAAAAAAAAAAAAAAAAAAAAAAAAATAAATAAAGAGCCCTAGTTCATCCTTTCATACGTCCATCCATTAAAAAAAAATATATCAAACATTAGGACAGACAGGACGAACAGGAACAGACAATACGAAAGGAGCGGGGCCAACGCGGGGCGTCGCGATGGGAGATCCCTGTTTCCGACTTAATATTAGTCGGATGAACACCTTATTTACGTCCGCATCCATCTCGCATGTCTGTTTTCTAAATTACAAATATTTTAAAATAATAATGCCAAATTCCAACCAGTCAGGCACCAACATATCCAGCAAGGCTTCTGGGCTGTCAGAAATCAACCATCCATATATCCTCCCTTGGTTAACAGCAGCGCATTCTAGCACAAAAACAACCCTATAGTCTAGCACAAAGACAACCCTGAAATAGCTTCTCCTTGGTACTCAGGAATTGGGTAAAGGAAAACAGAAATAAGAGTCAGAGTACATAAATCACAATCGGAACACTCCGAATGGGCCGAAAATATTCGAGAGCGCTTCGCAGACACACTTCGACTACACACCCTTTTTACAAGCAGGATGGAAAATGATAAAAAAAAAAAAAAAACTTTTTTTTTTTCTCTTCTCTCTCTTCCACTTGCGAAAAGGGTGGTTTTAATAATAAAAATACTTTCTTTATAAACAGAAATAATTCTTACCAGAACGGCGGGTGGTCAGAAAAGGAAGTGCCGGCCAGCCCCCAGTCTTGACAGAGGACGGGGCTCGACCAGCCAGTCCCCACCAAAAGGAACTTCAGGTCCTGGACGACCCAATGGAGAAGTGGCAGTGGGTAGGGACAGAGATCCCCAACAGAAGACCAGCGGCTTCCTTTGGCCGAGCGAACGGCTAGGTCCCCCCGCTGCAGCGCTACGATGAAGTAGACAAAAGAGGCCCAATACCCAAGGATGGGGATCCTTACCACTCGGCTGCCAGCGAATCGAGTGCTTAACCAAAACCCAAGATCGACCAACCCAAGATTGCAACAAGTCTGAACACAGTTACAGTCCCATGCAGGGACATCTCGAGAATGCCAGCTTGCCAGAAAAACACAAGCAACTCAATCCGGCCTAAAACTCTGGCCAGGTATCTAAAAGGGGAAAAAAAAAAGAAAAGAAACCCACCCTCGCGCACACGCGCGTCTACACACACACACACACACACACACACACATGCGCGCACACACACGCACACACACACACACACACACACACACACACACACACACACACACACACACGCACAGCGCGCGGCAACGCACACACACACGCGCGCCATATCATCTGTACACACGTTCGCTCTCGCGTGCCCCTCACATTCAGCTTTTTTTTTTTTAATTGAAGGGGACAGTCAAGTCAGAGGATGCTGCAACCCCACGGACGACACGCTTGAGAGCATGACCTCTGTGCTCTAACTTCCACACAAGCCAAAACTGACACACTGCCTGTCAGCAACAATCCCTTATGTATAAACTAAGAAAATTTAAAAGGTGTCCGTGACATCACCCTCCAACTAAAAGGCTCGTGCCACTGAGGCACAGACTACTGCAGCCTCTGATGTACATGTCCCTGGGAATCACATGTACAGCACCGTAGTTTATGTTAAAAAAAATGAATGTGAGTCCATAAAGAACTTGGCTAGCTATTCCATCATCCGACTCAGGAAATCTGCTTCCACATTATCTTTACCCAGGATGTGCCGGAAGGAAAAGACCATACTTTGCAGTTCCATGGCCCACCCCATCAAGACGACGACTGACTGGACGAATCCGGTGCAAATATGCGAGTGGGTGATGGTCAGTTTCCAGGGTAAACTCTCGTCCATAGAGGTATGCGTAAAACCGTCGAGTTGCCCACACTACGGCAAGACACTCTTCTTGTTCTATTGTGTGGTACCGCAACTCTGCTCCCACCAGCTTCTTGCTCGCATATGCAACCGTAACAATCCCTTGCCTTGATCTTGCAGCAAAACAGCACCAAGTCCTGTGCTGGAGGCATTGGTATGCAGTTCATAAGGTTTGGTTGGGTCTGCAAGCTGCAACATGAGTTCAGAAGAGACTGCTGCTTCCTTGAGCTTTTCGAAAGCCTCCTCGCCCTCAGCGTCCGATTGTAAAGTCTCAGGTTTCCTGGCAACAGTCCTATCCATCAGAGGCTTGGCCAACTCAGCGAAGAGCGGGATAAATTTCCTATAATACCCGACCAATCCGAGGAAGGATCTCAATTCTTTCTTGGTCCTGGGTGGTCTGGCCTCCTGGATACATTGCACTTTGTCCTGCTGTGGTGCCATGTGATCTCGTCCCATGAGGAAACTTCAGCTTCTCCAATCTGACATTTGGATGGATGTGCGGCCCATTGCACTTGTCTCAGCCGACTTAATAAGGTCCTGAGCGACTGCAAGTGTTCTTCCCATCCTTCAGTTGCCAGTAGGAGATCGTCAATGAAATTGTGTGCATGCTCCAACCTCAGTGGCTCCAGCATAAGTCGCATGATGCGACTGAAGACAGCACCTGCCGTTTTAAGTCCAAACGGCATTACCAGGAACTGGAACTGTCCTTCTGGTGTGGTAAATATCTTTTTTTTTCCCTGTCCTCAGGTCTCATCGGGATCTGCCAATATCCCTTGGCGAGATCCAGTTTGGTGAAGCATTGGCCCTCGCCAGCTGCGCAAATATTTTTGTCTGTGTCAGGCATTGGTTTGGCGTCAAACTTTAGGACTTTGTTTAGCCTGCGAAAGTCGACACAGAAGCACATTTTCCCATCTGATTTCTTCACTAACAGAATGGGTGAAGAAAAGGTGAACTACACCTTTCAATCACCCCATCCGTAGCATGGCTTGGATTTCTGTTTTGACGGTTTCCATGGAAATGTGGCAAGGGATATTGTTTGACTCGAACTGGATCTTCTGGGTCAAACTCAAAGGGCATGTCCCTAAATTACATCGAAGAGGAACGTCTGACAGAATGTCGTGGAACTGTTCACACAGTTCTTCCACAGATTTTCTTTGATCTAGAGTGAGATTGTCAGAGATTTTGACGTCCTGCCATGTTTCCTCCTGTTGTACGCTCACACATGGGATGTCAAAAAAAACAAGGAGGTTCTCTTCCATTCCCTCAACGACAACAGGGGTGAAGCCGGCAGCACATAGTTGTCTCCTTTCGTATCTTTTCAGAAGGTTAGCGTGAGTCAGCTTCTCTTTTCCTCTTATCATCACAACATAGTCCCAATCGCCAACACACGTTTGGCGATCTTGAAGGGTCCCTTGCCAGGAGAGTTGTAGTTTTTTGTGGTGGAGAGGCAATAACAGTAGCACCCTCGTCGCCCTCCTCAAACCACCTGTGATGTGCTTTTCTGTCATAGAAGGCTTTGTACCTTTTTCTGTGCTTGTGCAAGATTTTGGTGTGCTAACTCACAAGTTGCGGCAATTCTCTCTTTCAGGTCGAGTACATACTCAGCCTGGGTCTTGGGTTCTTCATCTGTTCCCTCCTTGGTCCACTGGTCTCTTAGGACTGCCATGAGTCCCTTCACAGTTAATCCTCGCCGCTCGATGAACTCCACAGAGTTTTTCTGTTTGCTCTTGGGAGGCTTCCCAACCAAATTCCTTATGTTGTTAAGGCTTGGGTCCCCTTCTGCAGTGTACGCACAGTCTGTGGGTCCAACGTCACTGAGTCATGTCGTGTCAACGTTTTGAGCAGTGGCTTCAAGGACTCTTGCTCCCTCTTGGCTTGGGATCGTGTAGCGACGGCTCCCAGCACTTCTGGGGGTAACTCGGGCAGACACTCTTTTTTGTTGTCCATCCTCGAAGTTTACCCAATTTCCAGTCAATAGGGAATATCCTGGACGCTGAAGAGCGACAGCCCACATCTTCCCTTTAAAGTAAGGTGTAGACAGGTCACCAAGCACTGTTGACCTAGTGACCCATAATGATGACTCAATTCCTGTCACTTTGGCACTCTCTTCTCCACGTGGCGCCTCGGGAGGTACCAGTCGCTCGTCGACGAACACACACGTGGCGCCAGTATCACTGATAGCTTCCACAACTTTGCCAGACACTATCAATGGAAAGTTGGGACATGTTGGTGTCGTCACCTCTATCTCTCCAAAAAGCCACTTTGGCCTGCGACATGGAGGGCTTCGATTTGTCACTCCACTGGGGACAATTTTTGACTATATGTCCAGGGGCATGACAAAGGAAGCAGTTCTTCATCTGAAATCGAGGGTTCTGTGTTGGATCTGATCCCTCACCTCCAATCTGGGGTGCTTGCTTGCTGTTCTTCGGTTCCTTATCATGTGATCTGGTGGATTCGCCTTGAGCCATAGGTTTTAAATGTCGCCGAGCATCAGCGAAGGCTTCAGCGATCTCAATCGCTTGCTTGAACGACTTGGGTTGACTCTCGCCCAGCTTACATCGCAGCTCAGAAGAAACGGAGTTCATGGGTTGGTTGTTCAAGGAGAAAACAGTCTTTGACCTCCATTCCTGATGACTCTAACCAATAGTTTCATTGTCTTTTTTTTGAGGCGCTCTCCAAACTGATGAAAGGTTTCATCTGAGGACTTCTTCCTCATGTTTAGGAACTGTTTTCTATATGTTTTCAGGCGACATTTGCAGCCTATGGCGCAAAGCCGCCTTCAATTCAGCATAGGTCGCTCCTGAGGGAATGTTGATGAATGCCTCCTTGGCCCTCCCCGTCAAATTTCCCATGAGGTACATAGCTCTTAGATCTTCAGTTAGTTGATAGACATCTGCCACAGCTTCGAAATGCTCAATGTATGTATCAATGGATTCACTGGCATTATAAATGGGCATATGAAGCACCGGGGGAGCTAAAGGAGGAGCAGGGGTGACAATTTGATTGCTCACCCTTGTTGGTGTCGAAGTGTGAAGTTGTTTGACTTCGGTAGTTTCTCCACTCTCGGCCACCGCTAGTTGTTCCAGGAGTTCAACTCGCATCTTTTCTTTCTCCTCTTCAAGTTGAAGTTGAAACTCTTGTCCCTGCTCCTGTATTTCTTGCGTTCTCTTTCTCTCTCTTCTCTGTCTAATCGACGTTCTTCCATTTTCTTCTCTCTGTCCATCGTCGTTCTCTTCTCTCTCTTCTCTCTCTAATCATTTTCCTCCCTCTCCATCTTCCATCCTCTTTCCTCTTTCGCTTCCCTCTCCTCTCTCTCCTCTCTTTTCCTTTGCCTCTCTCTCCTCTCTCTCCCTCTTTTTCCTTCACCACTCTCCTCTCTCTCTCTCTTTTAATCGTTTTTCCTCCATCTCCATCTTCCATCTTCTTCCTCCTTCGCTTCCCTCTCCTCTCTTTCCATTCTCATGATTACAAAGGGATCCATGGATCCTGGTCCTGGATAGCGAGGAGGAGGAACAGGTCTGAATTCCATTTCATCATGCGCAAGAGGAGGACGAAGGCGGAAGTCAGCACTCATAGAGGGCAGATAATGCCTCCGAAGGGGCTGTGGTCCTGAAGGAGTTCTATCATATAAGGAGGGTTGAGATATTGCTGGAGACAGAGATTCCCTCGAGGAAGAAACTACTTGCGTTATGGGGCCACTGGCTGCGTGTGTAGTCACAACAACAGAGGTTCCCATACTCGGAAGAATTCCAGTGACTTTTGCCTGGGAACGCGTGAAGCGATGATCACTTTCGTCTGCCATCACCAAGCACTCTTCTTTTCGCAAAATCGCAAATTGAAGGTGTGGAAAAGATCTGGAAGTGGCAGTATGGGTTGGATACACCTTGCGTCCCAAGAATCAGAAACGAGTGTGACAACTCTCCACAATGGGGAACAACTTGAAGTTATAAACTAGGGAACTTCAAGTCCCTATCTGGCAAGGAAAAGTGCTAAACTCCTGTTGAAAGAAGCTAAATTATTCTTGTAACCTAGTCTCAACTATCGAGCAAGCACAATAGCCCAGTCTGGAATCCACTGACCTAATTGCCAGAAAAGTAAAAATCAGTACTGACAATTCTTGACTTTAAGACCCAAAGTCACTAAGCCCAACAGTCAATGAAACAGCTACCCAAATTATCTCTCTCGACGGGCGCTAACTATGGGTGAGCACAACACTTGTTTGTGTTGTCTAGGCTAAGCGTAACCACACCACAGTAGTCACCTTCCTAGCTTTGTCTTCCTTGATCATCAACTAGTCTAAACACACCTTTCCGACACTATCTGGCTTACGACCAAGAGTAGTCGCAACAACAAACCTGTGCAGAAATCACACTGTGTCACGTCACAGCGTTATACGTTGAAAAATCAACAGCTTAACTGAAACAAACTAGTTGTCTCCCTTGACTGTTCCATGTGTAACTTGCCGACACATTTGCGATGTAGGCACAAAATATCGTAATTACAAAAATGTAATCTGTTCTATCAAACGCTGGCTCAACTATTCCTGATCAACACCATCAGCGACTTATTAATCTACGGCCAAGTGTGACCGCCCAAGTGAGCCTTACGAGTAGTCAGAACAAACCTACTCGGTTCACAACTTACACCCGCAAATATGAGCGATCAAGAGAAAGGAAGCACCCAACTTGTTTCTTAAGCGCACCTTAAGGAGTATGCACAAACAAATTTGTGCTGAGAATGTAATCAGATAAATGACAATTTTTTTTTTTTCAACAAGAACACACAATTAAAGACGCTAGTGTGCTGCCTGCACACAATATCAAACAGACCAGAAACCATGTCATCAGCAGTTGTCTAACCAGCTTACCAATCAGCTGATGGAACAAACGTTATTAGTCCCCTCTTACTGTCGCTATGCCTTGAGCACTGAAGCAGGCTATCGAACCTCGACCATAGGTTTTCACGGACTGTCTGCTCCCGAACACCACTGGTAAAAACAACGGGTAACAAAAACAAAAAGGGACGAGACAGCATAAAATATGACAACAAACGCAGCGGAAGTAGTATCAACACGGGACGGCCTATTGACCCGGCAACCCTCGCCAATGAATGCGGAAGCAAACGATGGCCACTCAATCCCTGACACAACGAAAAGTAAAGCGATGGCGCAAAATCTGCAACGTTAAGCCCGGTTTGCACGCACGTAATGCGTCTGTCACTGAATGAGCGTGAGAACTAAGGTAAGGCTTATACCAAGGACACTGTGAAGAAAATAAGGAGGTGGTGGGGGTGATGTAAACAAACAGTGAGAGGCGCAATGGATCGCCACCTAGACAGAGTCCATATCACACATACCCTTTCTCACTCCTGGACAACTTTATTCTCATCACACGCCCCTCATTTGTACAAAGACAGATAATATAAAGAAGCTAGATTAACGAGAACTTAGAAGTAAATGTACTTATAAACAGGAAATGAAGAAAATTTCTTTTTTTTTTTCCAACCCACTAAGAGAAATATAACCACTCAAAAGAGTTATATAATAGATCAAAACAGGACTTAGGAAATATAACAAGAGATATATATATATATATATATATATATATATATATATATATATATATATATATAGTAAAATTAGAATTAAAAGGCCACTCAGAGTGTTAAAAATGCTCAACCAAACAGGGAGCGACATAACAATTTAAAAAACAGGTTTAAAAAAACGAAGGATTAAAAACCTACAGATCTGTTTCAAGCTAAAAGCTCTCCTCAGGGTCTGAGGAGAGCTTTTAGCTTGAAACAGATCTGTAGGTTTTTAATCCTTCGTTTTAAACCTGTTTTTTAAATAGTATATATATATATATATATATATATATATATATATATATGTGTGTGTGTGTGTGTGTGTGTGTGTACTTATATTTTGTTTTTAAAGAGGGGAATATTATCCTAGTGGAAATTCCTCACCAAATTTCGACCAAGTGGTGTGTGCGTATGCTTTTCCTGCCTACACTCTCCAGGCTACCAAGTCGTCGTCTTGCGTACTGCCAAATCACTCTCACTACTGATCAACACAACCACTGATGCCATTGCCCCTCTGCACAGACAAGACTTATTCTATACCAACCCCCCTGTCCCTTCCCAAGCTTTACTCACCACTATCTACCTGGCTAGTTATGAGAGCAAAGGTACAGGAGTTCAGAATTCAAGTTAATATGTCAGCAGTTTATATCCCGGAAAATACCACAATGCAAGACAGGACACGGTTATGGACGCGGAAGGATGCCGCCGACCCTGGCGGAACACAGGAATCTCCACCGCGACAATCCCGACACGGTCCGCACTGTTGGGCTCCCTACTACTCTAGAGCCCACCCTACCAACCTCCCACTAACAGTACACATATACAACCTCCTGAGAGACCTAGTGGGGGTAAGCAGAGGGTAATGCGACTACTCTACCACCACTCACTCAACGTCTTCCTCCCCGGCATCTCCACCATAATTGTCAAGGTCAAGTGACCTAGGGGTTAGGAAGGAGATGGAGTAAGTAGTGAAGAAAGGCAAAGTCGACACCCAAAACTCCCGACACCAGGAAACACAGGGGTACATTCAAAAAAACATTTATTTCCACAACAATAACCTAAATTTCATATTCTCATTCACACAGATATGGGACAAGGGAAACTGAAGAAGAAAAGAGGACAGACGAGGAGCAAGTTCTGATAAGGTGGGAAATAGAGAAGGATAGATACCTACCAGAAACTATCTATGTAAGGGGACAAAGTAACCCCAATACACCTTCTCCACAACAACCCGGGTCACCCGCCTATTGTTTGCCCTAAATCCCACTAATCACTATGTCCCTTCAAGTAAAAGTAAAAGAAGAAAGCAAGGAACACACCTATACATAATTCACAGGACAAACACAATTCAATCCCTTTCACACTAATGTCATTCACATTCCATTCATTCAAAATAATGATCCATTCATACCGTCTTGGCTGGCACACAGCTGCTTCCACGCCCTCTACACTACAACTCAAAACTACTCAGCTCAGTCTATCAATGAAGTCCAGGAATCACGTCTCGCAGTAGACCCCTTGGAAGACTCCTCCACGGTGACTGAGTCCGTCAGCTGCGTCGCCGGTTCAGGTCCCCGCTGCTGGCTCAGCTGCCAGTCCCCAAGGTGACCGTGCTAGCCTCCCGACGGACCTCGAGCGACCTGTATTGGTAGAAGGCGTTGGAATTCGCCAAAACCAGAACCAAAAACCAAACCGCCCTGCGGCGAAGATCAGTGTCTTTCAAAGAAATTCTCCATATAAAACCTAAATGTGTAGGTTCAGTGAAGAAAGACATGAAAACAGTGTATGTGAACCATTATATCATCACTTAATTTCTCTTTATGTTAAAATATAATTTGAAATCTACATTTAATTTTTAGAAAAAAGATTTCCCCAGTTTTGTTTTCTATGTGTGAAAATAGAAATTACTTCCCTTTATCTTCCAGAAAAAAATAATAATAAAGAGCCCTAATTCATCCTTTCATACGCCCATCCATAATATATATATATATATATATATATATATATATATATATATATATATATATCAAACATCAGGACAGACAGAACGAACAGGAACAGACAATACGAAAGGAGCAGGGCCAACGCGGGGCGTCGCGATGGGAGATCCCTGTTTCGACTTAATATTAGTCAGATGAACACCTTATTTACGTCCGCATCCATCTCGCATGTCTGTATTCTAAATTACAAATATTTTAAAATAATAATATGCCAATTCCAACCAGTCAGGCACCAACATATCCAGCAAGGCTTCTGGGCTGTCAGAAATCAACCATCCATATATCCTCCCTTGGTTAACAGCAGCGCCCAAAACCATTCTAGCACAAAGACAACCCTATAGTCCTGGTACTCAGGAATTGGGTAAAGGAAAACAGAAATAAGAGTCGGAGTACATAAATCACAATCGGAACACTCGGAATGGGCCGAAAATATTCGAGAGCGCTTCGCAGACACGCCTCGACTACACACCCTTTTACAAGCAGGATGGAAAATGGATAAAATAAAAAAAAAAAACTTTTTTTTTTCTTCTCTTCTCTTTCACTTGCGAAAAGGGTGGTTTCACAATAACAAAATACTTTATAAACAGAAATAATTCTTACCAGAACGGCGGGTGGTCAGAAAAGGAAGTGCCGGCCAGCCCCCAGTCTCGACTGAAGACGGGGCTCGACCAGCCAGTCCCCACCAAAAGGAACTTCAGGCCCTGGACGACTCAATGGAGAAGTGGCAGTGGGTAGGGACAGAGATCCCCAACAGAAGACCAGTGGCTTCCTTCGGCCGAGCGAACGGCTAGGTCCCCTGCTGCAGCGCTACGATGAAGTAGACAAAAGAGACCCAATACCCAAGGATGGGGATCCTTACCACTTGGCTGCCAGCGAATCGAGTGCTTAACCAAAACTCAAGATCGACCAACCCAAGATTGCAACAAGTCTGAATACAGTTACAGTCCCACCCAGGGACTAGAGAATGCCAACTTGCCAGAAAAACACGAGCAACTCAATCCGGACTAAAACTCTGGCCAGGTATCTAAAAGGAAAGAAAAAAAGAAAAGAAACCCACCCTCGCGCGCACACGCGCGTCTACACACACACACATACACACACACATACGCGCGCGCGCGCACACACACACACACACACACACGCACCGCACAGCTGCGCGGCAGCGCACACTCACTCGCGCGCCATATCTGTACACACGTTTCGCTCTCGCGTGCCCCTCACATTCAGCTTTTTTTTTTTAATTGAAGGGGACAGTCAAGTCAGAGGATGCTGCAACCCCACGGACGACACGCTTGAGAGCATGACCTCTGTGCTCTAACCTCCACACAAGCCAAAACTGATACACTGCCTGTCAGCAGCAATCCCTTATGTATAAACTAAAGAAAATTTAAAAGGCGTCCGTGACACGTATCCTCAACAGGAGCGATGGCTCCAACACATAATAAGACATTGGTAGTAACACCACAAAGCGACGACCCTGGTACAGCAGAGGCAACGGCTCTGGCACATCTGGGCAAACAGGTCGTTGGTGCAAATTACCTCAAAATCAGCGGATCTGACTCGGCAGCAGTGGCGGCTCTGACACAACTGGCACCTTGGGTTACTGTTGACTCGCACGTCGACCTCTCCACACTCTCAGCAAGGTGGACACAGGGGTAGACTCGGCTACGGCCTAAACCCAAGTGCAGTGGCAGGTCAGGTTACTGTCCATTCCCTCGTCGACCTCTCCACACCCTCAGGGGATAGAGACAGGGGTAGACCTCGGCTATGCCCAGACCCTCTAGGAGTGGCAGGTCGGGTTACTGTCGACTCTCCCACGTCGACCTCTCTACACCCTCAGCCGAGTGGAGACAAGGGGTACAGTCCAGCTACGCCCATACCCTCTAGCAGTGGCAGCCAGTTCCCGGTCACTACATGACAAGAACTAGACCTGGGGGAACTGATAACTACTTTCATTGTCTAATCTACTATAACATGGCTATTATTAATCATGGTTATTAATCATATTCATAACCAACAGTCACTTTATATTTCGCCAGATCTTGGGGAAAAATACCCATAGCGAAATCCACACATTTTCCATACAGTATCACAATAAAACATTCTCTTTTCCGAAATCATATTTTACACAGTGGGGGGAAAGATTTCCACATATACCCTTTCCAAATCATACTTTACACATTGGGGATAAATAATTTCCACATAGACCTTTTCGAAATCATGCTTTACACATTGGGAAGAAAGAATTTCCACATAGACCTTTTCGAAATCATGCTTTACACATTGGGGAAAAAGGATTCCCACACAGACCTTTTTGAAATCATGTTTTATGCAATGGGGAAAAGGATTTCCACATAGACATTTTTTACGATAAACCAAGAATATAATCATAACATATAATTAACGATTTCATTTCATGTCTCTTCCATCAGGGAAAGAATGTTTTCTTTTTATCATTTCAAATAATCAGTACATCTCAGAGAATGATCTTGTTCACAAGATTATTCATTAGTAACAGTACAGCCCTTAATACATATCAAGGAAAGATTTCCACACACTCTTGTTATTAACACATAGATATTCATTATTCATATCAAAGGATGGTTTAAATACTTATCAACAGACTTCCAACCATTAATGCATGATAGTTTCCATCGCTCACCTCTGGAGCTTAATATCATTTGTATCATTATAATAAATTAGCGAAATAAACAGACACTGTTTTGCATCGTAACGCCATGAACTAGCTAAGCCACCTCCCTTTTCCGATCACTCATCAACGACATTTTTTTTTCCTCTTTCTATTCATACTTTCTAAAAACTATTTCCTCCTATCACCCTATCAAGTCACATGATATACCAAAAAAAACAAATACTTAAAAAAAAAACCAAACCTTTACTCGGCGCTGAGAAAGTAACAGTCGCCTGTAGGAGGGGAGAACGATTTTGGATTACGATTTCAAATAGCTAATAATGAAATACCTGACTGCCACAGCAACACGTTCAGGAGTCCCTCTTCGGCCACTGGGAAGTTGCACTGCCGGAACTCCTGTAGAGACTGCCTGATTGTTTCAGCTCACCTGGCTTATACAGAGCGCAGGTAAGCAGCAGTCAGGTAAAGTAACCAACCGGTGTCCGGGTGAATATGTTCCCGCCAATGCGGTTATAAAAATTTGACTGGAGAAAAAAACGGTCCGTCACACAAGAAAAAATGAAGACACACAGTACTAAATATTTCTGGAAAATGATATCCAACAATAAAAGTAGCGCGTACACGTGTACATCAAGGGGAAGGGCTGGAAGGATAATAAAAAAGCATGTAAATGAAGCTACAGAACTCTAATTCTGCGCAAATAATCAATTGCATTTTGAACAAATATGTATTTGCACTGAAAGAGAGAGAGAGAGAGAGAGAGAGAGAGAGAGAGAGAGAGAGAGAGAGAGAGAGAGAGAGAGAGAGAGAGAGAGACAGACAGAGACAGAGAGATACTGATACAGAGAGAGAGAGAGAGAGAGAGAGAGAGAGAGGAGAGAGAGAGTGAAGAAGAAGAAGAAGAAGAAGAAGAAGAAGAAGAAGAAGAGAGAGAGAGAGAGAGAGAGAGAGAGACAGACAGAGAGAGAGAGAGAGAGAGAGGGGGGAAGAGAGAAAGAGAGAGAGATTAAAATACTTGATGTTATAAACCTTTCTTCGTTTAAGATATCACCCACACAAAATATTTTCCATAATCCATTACAGATCAGGAGGGCTAACAATCTAAGATGTTACAGATTTTTTCTTCGTTTAAACCGTCTGTACAGAGTATCAGCAAGTGTTTTGACTGTTTGTTCATTTGTTAACATTACTGGCAAAATTATTTCGAAGAATGGAGAATGCTTAATGTGTCTAAGTGGAACACACAGTTGTCTACCATCTCTTATTAATAGAACACATTGAATTTCATTTTGTTGTGATTCCTGACATAATGGACAAGTGCTCATTTATATGTCTATAACGTTGAGAATGTGCGTAGACATCTTAAATACCAAATCCGAGTTTAGTTATAACAAATATTGAATGTCGAACAATAATTCTTGACAATATCTAGCGACACCATGCATAAGATTGAACATTCTGCACAAGTGCTTTTTCTGCCTGTCTGTTAGACATATGCCAGCTAACACGTTTTTTCTTACTTTTCATCATACCTGCCAAATTTCACTTGCATTTTCAAATATTAATCATAACACTTTTGCAGCGACATTCAAGTAATTCAGCTTGCTTACAGTTTTGCTCCACAGCATGTAGCATATATCTACTTGTTTCATATGGT
>JADBJO010010784.1:62029-64529 GCA_016801955.1 Conus betulinus | reverse complement strand
AAGTGCAGCTATATATATTAAAGAAGGGATAGATTACAAAGTACGCCCTCCCCCTGCACCAAATGCTCACGGTTTACATTTGTGTGCAGCTCAAAGTAAAATTTAACGAAAATCATACAATAAACATAATTTCTGCGTACTTACCTAAAGGACCCAATGAATTTAACACAGAATGGTTACATACTCTTCAAAAAAAAAAAAAAGTGGCTGATAGCAGGGGATTTTAACGCGCATTCCCCATTCTGGGATAAAGATTGTGCATCAGTTACTAGTAACCGCTTTGTTGAAAATATCGTTGATTCTTGTTTGTATATGCTTAACGATGGCTGCATCACTAGAATTCCAGACATCTCAACACACAGAGCATCAGCAATTGATTTAACTTTGGTATCTCCTGTCCTAGCCCCAGAATGTAACTGGAATACCTATAACGATACTTTGGGAAGCGATCATCTTCCTATTATTATAACATTAATGAAATGACAGAGTCTTATGAATCTCACGTAGACAAAATTCCAAAATATAATTATAAACTTGCTGACTGGGAGAAATTCAAAAATAGTCTGGATGCTTGTCATACTGAAAGTGTTGATACTGATAATATAGACCAATTATATTCATATTTTACTTGTGCCATTCTTAAAGCTGCTGATGTAGCAATTCCAAAGTTCCATCCAGTCAAATCAAACAAACATTCAGGAAATATCTGGTGGACACCAACCTGTGATGCAGCTGTAAATGATAAGAAAGCGATGTTTAAGATATATCTAAAAGACAAATCACCAGAGAATCTAATTGCTAAAAGAAAAGCAAATCATCATTATAGCAATATGGTAATAGCGCAGGCGAAAAGGCATACTGGTCCTCTTTCTGTACAAATGAAATTTCAAACCATACAGATCTCCAAAAAGTTTGGAAAAAGTTTCATGAAATGAAAAAAAGGTGTAAATTTGCCATCTTGTCCTATAAGACTGACTGAAGAACAAAGAATTTCCGTCAAACTCAGAAAAGGCAGAATTATTCGCTGATATGTTTTCAGACTCCATGTGTCTAGAAGGTCTGGCCCCTAAAAATAAAACATATAGAACTGAAGAAGAAGGAAAAAGATGAATACAAAGATCCAGTTAGTGACAACAGTCACTTCATCAATGCCCCAATTACGTTTGATGAAGTCAAAGATGCACTTATATCTCTTCCTAATAAGAAATCATCCGTAGGATTAGATATAGTTTCTAATGATATGCTTAAACACTTGCCAGATAACTTTGTTTTATTGTTGCATAAATTGTTTCAGAAATGTTGGGTTGAGGGTGTTATGCCAGAACACTGGAAACAGTCTGTCATCGTTCCTATTCTAAAGCATGGGTAAAACTCCAGTAGATAAACATAGTTACAGGCCAATTGCTCTAACCTCACATACATGTAAACTTCTGGAGAGAATTATCTTAAGAAGATTGGTTCACTATTGTGAAGTAAATAAAATCATTTCCCATTAACCAAGCAGGCTTCCAGAAAGGCAGGTCTGCAATCGACATTTGGTGAAACTTACAACAAACATAAAACAACAGTTTGCGAGAAGAAAAAACGTTATTGCAACTTTCTTTGATATCAAGAAAGCCTATGACCAAGTCTGGCATGCCAAGCTTCTTTATAAACTTAAACAGACTGGTTTATCGGGTCATCTATACCATTTTATTAAATGCTTTTTGAGTAAAAGAAGTATACAGGTTAGAGTTGGGAATTCATATTCAAATTTTAGATCTCTTCACATGGGCCTGCCACAAGGTTCCGTAATTGCACCTCTGTTGTTTAATATCTTGATGAACGATTTGCCATCACATTTGTCAAAACATGTAGTATTAGTACAATATGCAGATGATATCTGTATATGGATGGATGTTATAATGAAAAGAAAAATACATCTAAAAGGGCATTAAACTATATCAAGAAGCTATATCAAAGGGAACTTGATAAAATAAACAATTATATGGTCACAAATGGTCTTGCATTATCTTCAGAAAAGACTCATATGATGCTTTTCAATAATGGTAGTAATCCTGTTGAGCTACCTTTGTTTAAAATTGAAAACGAAACAATTCAGTACAAGGATTCAGTAAAATTTTTGGGTTTGTTTCTTACAACAAAGCTAACGTGGAACGCTCACATCAACCATATATTGTTACTAAAGCAAGAAAATGCTTAAATTTTTTAAAAGTTATAAGTAAACAATACTGGGGACAAGACAGTAAATTTTGAAACATCTTAGCACAACATTAATTCGATCAAAATTGTCCTATGGACAAGAAATATTTTTTAGTGCTCCAAATTATTTACTTAAGAAACTTCAAAGCATCGATTGCAAAGGATATAGGCTTGCTCTTGGTGTACCCTTTCACGCATCAACCCTCGGAACTTATAAAGAATTGGAGAATTGCCTTTGGATGAATATCGAACTCTTGCATGTGCAAAGTACGTTCTTAGGACCTCAACACCCGACAAT
>JADBJO010010784.1:52029-57029 GCA_016801955.1 Conus betulinus | reverse complement strand
GTGTGTGTGTGTGTGTGTGTGTGTGTGTGTGCGTGCGAGAGTGCGTGCGTGCGTGAGTGCGTGCGTGCGTGCGTGCGTGCGTGTGTGTGTGTGTGTGTGTGTGTGTGTGTGTGTGGTGTGTGTGTGTGTGGTGTGTGTGTGTGTGTGTGTGTGTGTGTGTTCGGTTTACATGATTAAGATAAAACTGAGCAAAATGCGTTATAGTATTGCAGAGCAAAAGAGCAGCAAATCAAAGTTTCTTGAAATAGTAAACAGGCCGGTGTAATCCATACAGGAAAATACTCCTCTACCCGAGTGCAATTTTCAACTTACTGCAGCGACTCAAAGTACAAGCCCAGCTTCACAAATCCCTGAAACCCTCACAAACGTGAGGGAAAACATGGCTCGCAAACCGCAGGGGTGCAATAGACATATTACAAACACATCCACTAGTGTCAAGCCCCAGGCAACCATAAAAATAATCATGAACCAACATTTCCTTTAAAAAGGAATCAAGGGGAAAAAATTCCATCCTGCTCCACACGAGAGTTCTTGACCATATGCCAATCAGGAAGCAGCTTCAGACCACCTTGTCAACATAGAGTGAGAAATGATACAAGCCCCAGAAGCAAATTTCTGAACCCGTGCCACAGAGTGAAAGGACCAAGCCCCAGAAACAAAATTGTAATCAACAATGCATCCAATGTCACACGCTGACAGTCTGAAAATTCCATGTTTACGATCATTAATCACTGCACTGATAACAGCCTAAGTGAACAACAGACCTGTCGAGAAATATTTTTCAATCTCTTCATCGTCAGTTCCACCTGCTTCAGTGCCCTTTCTGGAATGAACCAGTTCAAGTTCTAGTTAGTCTTTTATATCATCAGAGTTGAATTACCGACTGCAGACCAATGCCTGCCCCAAACAACACAGTCTTCTAAACAAACAACAACAAACAAACAAACAAACAAAAAGCAGAAGATAACTTTTCCATGAGGGTCTACTTTCTCCCGGCAAGCTAAATATTGGAAGATTCCATTTCTTGCATGTCGTCCAGTCTGAGCTATGACGAGTGGGAAAACTACGAAAAGACCTCAGGCTCCTGTTTAAATCAGGACCTGAGATATGCCCGCTGAACTTTTTCATCAGTACTGCAATCTAGTCTCCACACAAGACAACAGAAATAATGAGAAAAGAGAGTAAAAAGCCATGCTTACAAAACTGGCTTCACGATGAAAAATGGCTGACAACTACAACAGCCGCAGCAGCAGCAGCAACAACAACAACAACAAGAACAACAACAATAACAACAACAACAACGGCAACAACAACAACAACAACAACAACATTCTCTCGATTGGAACTCGTGATATTCTTGGAACTATTGAAGAGAGAGTCCAAATGAATGTTGCACGTTGTCTCCCCTTTGTGCCTCGGGCTCTTGCATTTCTACAACCAGACGCGTCGTGGAAATGAATCCCTCAAATGCCATGTGAAATATAGTCCGCCCAAATTAATGAAGAACTGTGTGTGTGTTGTGTGTGTTAGAGAGAGAGAGAGAGAGAGAGAGAGAGAGAGAGAGAGAGAGAGAGAGAGAGAGAGAGAGAGAGAGAGAGATTCAACGAGCTCAGAGATGTGGCGAGTTTGGAAGAGCTTGAGTAGAGAGAGGAATAGAGAGTATACCAAGCTGAAGAAAAAAAGCATCACTGTTTCTCATCAAACAGAAGCCCAAAATGAGATTGGTAGAGGATAAAGAAAAAGAGAGAGAGAGGACAGAGTAGAGACAGAGACCGGATAGACGTGATCAATAATAATAGCTTCCATCAAAAGCACCAAATGGATTGGCACGAAAAAAAAATGAGGTTCAATTACCATTGACGTGATCATAATCAATACTTAATGAGAAGGCTTAATGGGTCATATCATTGCTGATATTAGGCCTTAGGCACGTGGATTGAGCGGAGTGTCAGTCTCCTTGCTTAATAACAGACCGTTCTATCTTGAACAAAAACACTTTGCTGGAGATCGTGTTCCTTATTATCACCTTATCAGAACTTGCTATTGGCATAACATTTGAATTCAACCTCTTCTCCTCATCGAGAAACCACGAGCAATCAGGGAGAAAGAAGGAGGGGAAGTAAGCAGGTGGGGAGTGTGGGAAGTGATACAGTGGCACTAAATGACCAAAAACATAGCGAGAAGATGGATGGAGGCGGGATCAGGGATGCAGGGAGCGAACGCCATCTTGTCTAATTTGGCCACTGGCCGATCTCAAGCGTTCTCTTTTTTTTTAACATTCAGCGTTTGAATTATTGTAACCTCCTGGGGGGGTTATATGTTTTTAAAAACCGCTTATGTTAGTTTCCTTGTCAGTCTGTCTGTCTGTTGACAAGATTACGTTTAAAAACTATCTAAACAATTGTAGGTAAGTAGAGTAGAAAAATGAAATATGACCGAAAGAGGGACCTGCTGAAGTGTTGTTATTGCAGATCCAAATGCTGGGTCCAGAAAACAAACAAACGAAGAAACAAACAAAACACCAAAACAAAGAGCCAATCCAGAATTTGTCTAGAGAGTTAGCACAAATCAGTACATCAACCAACCGATTTTGACATAGCCCATGTGGAACCCAAGAAGTCGGTATGAATCTGTAAGTGGATTTGTATTGTTGTTTTCTTCTTCTTGTGACACGCCTTACAGTTACTTGCTCTCGTTTGGGTCCAAATAAATGTTTCTTACATTTTGGCATCAAACAATATGTGCTGCTGGAAAACATTTCGTTGTGCCTCCCATGGAAGCCAGATCGCAGCCTGGTCGTGACTTGCACAAATCCGCTTCATATTCTTTAGTAGAATTATGGTCCTTTCAGATCGATTTATCCTCAAGGCTGATTGACTTGCGGAATGGGATCTGACATAAAATGTCGAAACAGGGCATTACAAAAAGCCAAGATCTCATCGTCAATCGAATTTCCGCAATTCCGATAATTATTTTAAAGATTGTCTTGCGCTTCCACCCGTAGCCCCTCTCTGCCACCCCCCATCTCCCCCTTCCATTTGCTTCAGCAGCTTTCCATTCGGATTGAATCTCTCTCTGTCTCTCCTCTGTCTCTCTGTCTCTGTCTGTCTGTCTCTTTCTGTCTGTCTGTCTGGCTCTCTGTCTCTCTCTCTCTCCTCTCTCTCGCCCCTCCTGTCCTCTCTCTCTTCTCCTCTCTCCTCTCTCAGCTCTCTCCTCTCTCCCTCATCTCTCTCTCTCTCCCCTCCTCTCTCTCCTCTCTCCTCTCTCTCTCTCGTGGTGTTTTCCTTGTGATGTCTTTATACTTATACCATCGTTTTAACATCTCTCTAGTAATTTACTTATTTATCGATGCATTCTTCATTTTACTTATCATTTATGTATTTATGTACTCATTTTCATAGATCTATTGATCGATTGATTTTTATGCTCCTTTGCTTATTTACACGTTGATTGATTGATTAATTCATCAATAAGTCCTTCATTCATTTACATACTAATTGATTCCCTTCTTCATTGCCTGTTTCAAACACTAGGGCTAAACAAGTCACTGAGAAAACGCATTCATAGTCTATGTGCATACTGCTGTGGGCTTTGCAAGACACCGTCAAAGAAACTGTTGCGAGGCACTCGTACCTCTTATTTTGTGCAGCCCCTCTCCCAATATTGTGTTTGAATGGAAATGTTCTCCTACAGCAGAGTGAAATAGAAATGAAACACAAGGTAATGGTTCAAAGAAAAGCTTATTTGTGACACAGTACGGTGATAGAGACATATGAATGTTTTGATAAATTTATTACCAGACGTCACGAGAAAACCCCACAGGAGAAACGCCAATTTAAATGGCACCGATCAATAGGTCACTATCATGCTAGTTTACAATCTCGGTAGCTTTGCGCATAATCTTAGCCTGAAATGTCTGAGTTAGATGAAACAAAGAGAAAAGAAACAAAACAAAAAAAACATAACCCCACCACCAGCCACCATCACACCACCACCACCAACAACAACAACCGGACCGCCGCCACCACCACCACTACCCAACCGACAGACAACACCAACAACCGACGAACGACGACGACACGACGACGACGACGACAACACGACAACAACACAACACAACAACAACAACAACACACAAAACAAACACAGCAAACAAAAAACAAAACACTACGCTCATTTGTTTTGTGTTGCAGATTAGTGTACATTCGTGTCGTGTAACTGGAACATTTATTTTTGACCTGTGTAGCTTACCTTACAGTAACCCTGAGTACTTTTCGTCTCTCTGGTCATTATATGTGTATTATCGTAATAAGAAGAAGTCACGTGTAAAGGAAGCACAGGAAAGGGTGGAAATGGGGTGGTTTTAGTGGTAGTGGCGGCCATGTTGGGGAAAGTTTGGGTTGAAGGGATGGGGGAACAAACAAGATCGCCCTTGAAAATTTTTTTTTTTCCCCTAGCTTGGATGTCAATTGCTGAACTTTGGTGGCGTTGAACAACAACAGTGCCGCCCTCGTCGTTACAACCCCCACGATCCAACGTTGTGTGTGTGTGTGTGTGTGTGTGTGTGTGTGTGTGTGTGTGTGTTGTGTGTGTGTGGTGTGGGTGGTGTGTGGGCCCCATTCTTTGAAAAACTAGGTGTGGGATCTATAGAGTGGATATGTTTCAGGAGCAAAGCAGGGTCCCTTTCATCTTTGTGTCCTTTCCTACACAGCACGCCGCAACTGCTCTCAGTCTAATCCACAGCCCCACCCCCAACACCCTCTCTACTCCTCTCTCTCCTCCATCACATCTATCTCCCCCTCGCATCTCCTCTCTCCTCTCCTCCTCCTCTCTCCTCTCTCACTCTCTCTCATCTCTCTCTCCGCCTCTCTCTGGTGTCTTGTGTAGTCTGTCAGTCTGTCTGTCGTCTGTCTGGTCTGTTTCTTCTGTCTGTCTCTCTTGTCTCTCTCTCTTCCTCACTCTCCCTCCTCTCTACTCTTCTCTCCTCTCCTCTTCTCTCT
>JADBJO010010784.1:47616-48987 GCA_016801955.1 Conus betulinus | reverse complement strand
GAGCTGCAGCAAAGCGTCAATTCTTGATGCCGTCTTCATTACTTTTGAAAGATCACAGATCGTGAGCGAAAATAGGAGGAGAAGGTAGAGATCAACAAAGAGTTGCTGTTTGTTTTTTGTGCCTGTTGTTGTTTTGTAAAAGTACATGAGCTGGGATGAATGTGTGCTTTTAGTCAGAGAGAGAGAGAGTGAGAGAGAGAGAGAGAGAGAGAGAGAGAGAGACAGACAGACAGACAGACAGACAGACAGACAGACAGAGATAGACAGAGATACAGAGACAGAGACAGAGAGACACAGAGAGAGAGGGATAAAAGGAACGGAGAGAGGAGAGAGAGAGAGAGAGAGAGAGAGAGAGAGGAGAGAGAGAGAGAGAGAGAGAGAGAGAGAGAGAGAGAGAGAGAGAGAGAGAGTTGCAACATGATATGCAACACAAAGTGGTAATTTGACTCCTCTGCCTTTCCGGTTTTAAAAGAATGGTGCGCGGTACTTATCCTTGGAATTTATTAGTGTATTGTAATTTAGTCCCCTGTGGATTCATTCCAAGAACTGGCCCTCAGCACTTGTGTCTTAAGAGGTTATCTTCTTATATTTTCTAACTTTTCGCAAGAAAATGTAGCTTGTTTTGCTCTTTCATGATTTGTCTTTTGCTTCTTAGTGGCACCTTGGGTTTGTTTTTTTTTTTTTTTTTTTTTTTTTTTGAAAACTCAACAAACATACTACGGTATTGCACACCAGCCTTTTTCAGGTATAGCGTTCTTTTTAAAAAGCCGAAAAAGGCAAAGGGGTCAATTACCACTTTCCACGATCACTGAGGAAAAAACAAACAAGTTTCGAAATACCAGTATCTGACCAGAAGTTATATGATACCAGTATCTGACCAGAAGTTATATGATAGTGAGCTTCCTCCCCATTGAAGATTTTCTCCATTTCGGAGACTATAAGCTTGCTGAAGGGTCATTTTGAGAAGCATTTATTATTCCCCATTCACCCACTCAAGCACATACTGTCAGTTAGGCAGAATATCTATCACTGCAGATATGAAGGCTTATCACCCCTCTATTCTCTACAATCTAAGACATAAGAGCAAGCTTGTTTATATATATATATATATATATATATATATATATATATATATATCTCGCGTGCAGGGCACACACGTCCACGCACATATGCATGTAAACACAGAGAGAGAGAGAGAGAGAGAGGGAGAGAGAGAGACGGTCAGTTTCCACAGGATAATGTCGACACATGAAGGGAACAGAAAATGGTTGTAAAGTAAAATGTCAAAAATGCTGATGACAGCCCTCTGAGACTGACAATGGCTCTGGCGTAAACAGAAATTGCGATTTGCATTAGGGCAAATAAAAATTC
>JADBJO010010784.1:32616-37616 GCA_016801955.1 Conus betulinus | reverse complement strand
CACACACACACACACACACACGCGCGCGTGTGCATGCACGAACAAACCCAAGCCTAATGTTTATGTTACAGTAAAAGGTATATCATGGTATCATGGTTGTGATGTAGACAAAATGTGCTGTCTGTGGTACATATCCAGTAACTTTGTTGTCTGTGTCTCAGCAGCTTTCTGTGGGAACATTTGATGGTCTGTTTTTGCCAAAGGTGTTCTAGTTTACCTTTTGGGACGGTCGGGTTTGCATCCAATTCCGTCTTTTGAAGAGAAAGCTTTATGTTCACAGTCGTGGCTTTTACCAAGAGTGTGTTTCTTACCTGTACATGCCTCGCAACCTGTTATGACTCGGATGCTAACCAGATATGGCACCATCATTCAATAGCCATGTTACTTTGCTTTGCAAAGAATCTGGTATGTCTCAATAGTTCAGGGGGAAAGAATCTGGGCAGGATATATCTTGCACCTTTCACTAACTGTTGTTTTCGAAAATAAAGAGCGGCATTAACAAGAAACATGTTAGATTGGATCGTCAGTCAAACCCACCAGTAGAGAAATGTTTAATCCGCATATAACTCGTGTTACTCACCAGACTCTTCAGGTAAGATTAGAAATTCCTGAATTCAGCACGTGTTAGCTTCGTAGCGGGTGACTGGTCAATTCAATATCACGTCCCTTATAAACCAGCTGACCACAAAGGGAACTACCAGGGTCAGGCAAAACAAGTCCCTCCCATTGAAGACAATAGTGCGGGTTCAGAGCTAGTGAAAGAAAGCAATCAATATAATCCCCCTGACCATTCAGGGCTTCTGGAATTCAGCAAGGTATTGCCATCCCACAAGGGGTCTTTGAAGTGGTCGTCTGGCGGCAAAATAAAAATAGACTTCTTGGTAAGAAGGCTTGGTTTAGTGCTGATTTTACATTCAAGCCTGTCTTTTTTTCTGCTTAGAACAATGTTTTTTGTATGGGTAGTAAAAGACGGCCATAAAAGACAGGAAACAGGAGTATGAACAAAAGATGAGTAGGTGGCTGAGAAGGAGTAGGTGGGGCAGAGAGAGAGAGAGAGAGAGGACAGTGAACAATGAACAGCATTTTATTCCTTCAGGCCACTATCCCATAGAAACAGGGTCAAGGTGCAAAATCAGTATGTACGTAGAGATAAACATAAAAAAAAAAGAAAAATGCCTTCATGCATCATATGAACAGCCGTTCAACAATCTGCCTACATTTGCATACATTCAATAACTAACTTTCTCTGGCGAAGAGCATAGAAAACGTACATTGCTAGTTTTCGCATAGGTATCATAGATCTATTACGCAGAATATCAACATAATGCTGTCCGATTCCGGCGAAATATTTGGATCTGATTTCATTATACAAAGGACAACAATGTACACAATGATTTTCATCTTCAGTTATTTTTCAGGCAGGACATAAAAAGTTAACATTTTCACAGAATGTTTTTCTAAAGGTCGATCCATTTATTGGTAACACACCCAGTTCTTAATTTAATGATCCCATCCCGGAAACATCTTATATCTAGAAATTGGAAATAAGATTCACTTTCAAATGATCTTTTAAAGAGCCTTTAGGTGCTGTATATATCCTTGTTCATAACAGATGCATTCCATTCTTGCATATAGTTATCTTTCAGTCGTTGTTTGAACAAAGACACAAATGAAATTTCACACCCTACTCCTTGGTTTAACCACGCATCCCCAAACCCCATTCTGCACAAAATATTTCTTACTAAACTAGCCCAGCACGTTTTACCTCTGTCATCTAAATTCTTAAGCATGATATACGACAGTTTTGGAAGTCTTGTAGTGTCCATCTTCAAGATCTTAAGCCAGTACTTAATACATCTCACGGAACTATTAACAAACAATGGGTATCGCCCGATCTCACCATAAACGAATTTATTTGGTACTTTTAAAGGGACTTTCAAAAACCGCTTACATGCAAATGTGTGTACTTTTTCAATATTATGCATTCTATTTAGACCCCACATTTCAGCTGCATACATTAATATAGGTTGCACCTGAGAATCAAAAATTCTAAAGAAACAAGGTTTTGAAATATCATGAAGTCTGCTGATATGTTTCACGCATTCAATACAAGCTCTTCTGCCTTTTACTGCTAGGGCATCGACGCATTTCTGCAAGCTCATTTTTCGTCGTAAAGACAAAACCCAAATAATTATATTCATTTACAACTTCCAAGGTATTACCGTCCAAAGTCCATTTATCGCTCTTGCCCAAAAAATCCCCCTTTCCGAAAAACCAAAATTTTTGTTTTATCTGTATTTATATTCAAAAAAAGTTTTTTTACAAGCATCATTTAAAATATCAATTTGATTCTGAAGACCTCTTGCAGTGATTGACAAAAGGACAATGTCATCTGCAAACAAAAAGCAGGAATAGTTCATCAAGACCAGGTAAGAGTTGAACACCATGCATACCATATTCACCCACAGCTGCCGCAATTTCGTTGATAAAAATGAAAAAAGTTCAGGGCTAAGTATACAGCCTTGTCTCAAACCAACAGGACATTCGAAAAATTCTGTCAAATGATCATCAATCCTTACACACGAAACTACAGAGTTATATATTGCCATAACAGCCTTCATAAATTTACCATGTATCCCACTTTTTTAGTAGAATTTCAAACAAAGGTCCATGTTGCACCGAGTCAAATGCCTTTTTAAGATCTACAAAACACACATAGAGTTTGCCTCCTCTTTTTGAAAAGCACTTTTTAATAATTGCGTTCAAAGTAAAAATATGATCAAAAGTAGAATATCCCTTTCTAAATCCTGCCTGAGACTCTGTTAACGTTCTGTTTGTTTCAATCCACTTTACAAGTCTTTGATTTAAAACGATAGTATAACATTTGCTCATCAAGCTTAACAAGGAAACTCCTCTGTAATTGTCTGGCTGAGTTTTGTCACCTTTTTTAAAGATTGGCACAATGATAGCTTTTGTCCAATCTTCAGGGTATGAACAGTTAACAAATACAGTATTGAATAATTTCGTCATAAAAGCAGCTGACAAATCGCTACATAATTTTAACATTTCTGGAACTATTCTGTCGATTCCACAGGCTTTCCCATTTTTCAATTTACGTACAGCCTCATAAACTTCCCTTTCAGTAATAGGTACATTCAGATCATCACAATTTGAATCAAGATTTTCAAAGCTAAAATCGCATGTTTTGATATCTGGAACATTGAAAAGTTTCGCAAAATGATCAAACCACTGTTGGTCTGATATTTCTGAGCAAATACCAGTTCTTCTTTTACCTGAAACACATCTAATCTCTCTCCAGAATGATTTGCTATCTTTACCAAGGGAAGCAAGCTGTCTTGCTTTTTCCCGTTTAAAAAACTACGTCTTTTTTTTTATCAACGCCTTATAATCCTTCCGATCTTGAACGTATTGTCTTCGTTCGTCAGGCTGTTTTATTTGTCTAAAACACAGTTAAAGACTGTCTAGTTTTTTTTTCTCTGAGATTGTTTACATTGACTGTCATACCAATGCGGGAGTCTGACATTATCACCGACATAAATGCGCTTCATCATGCAATTGCTGGAAGAAACTAAGGCACCAGAAAACAATCTCACAGCTTGATTAATATCGCTGTCAATTAATGCGAAAGCTTGGGAACACATGTTTTGAATTTCAGCTGTGTTAAAGACTCTCAAGAACCTGTTGCTCCAAGGTTGGATTCCATACTTGTTTTTCCATCCATTTAACTCCCGTCGTATTTTTATCACTCACAGTTTTTATACCATCACTTAAAGATTCGGTTACATACAATTCAATACAAACAGGAGAGTGCCGTTGAGTCAATGGATGGCAGAACACGCAATGAGCTGACACACTGCTGCAGACATATATCCCTGGAAGTTATAAAATAATCGATAGTGCTACCACCCCCACTTGAAACAAAAGTAAATGAATCATCAAACCGATAATGACTAAGACCATTGACATTAACGCACTCGAACGACATACATAGATTGAGTAAATCTTTTCCAAAATTGTTAACTTCTTTATCGTCAGAGCTTCTCTTAAATATATAGTTTACCTGGTCTGCAGTGCGCAATGTTCCCCACACATTATTATGAGGGAGCTCATCATTTAACATCGCATTCTCACATTCCAGTCCTCGCATTCAAATCACCACAAATCATAACATAAAAATCTTCAAATTTTTCATATAAATCCATTAAACATTGTTCGATGATCTCTATTCAAACACCTTGACGTGACTGTCTCCAGAACCTACTATCATAAGGGTGAATATATGTACAAATCAGAAATACTGGTTTATTTGTCCCTATCAGTCTTCCGTCCAGTTTCAAAATAATCATTTGTTCTAAGTTAGTATCAATTCTTTCCACAAATCCTGCTAAACTTTTTCGAACAAACACGATCACTCCTCCCGAATATCGCCCTTGATGTGATAATTTTATAGCTCTAGAGACAAACACATCATAGTTACTAAAAGGTGTGTATGACATTGTGTTTGAATAAAGAAAAGTTTCATTTAGAGCGAAAATATCAAAAGATGACATTGTTGAAATAACATCAGGGATGTCCAACTTCTGCAACCAACCGTCACAGGTTCCACGTACAAATGTTTATAACTTTATTCTCCGGGCTTCGGCCAAACCGTCATCTTTTTTGTTTTACCACCCTCACCACCCCCACGCCCAACCCCACTAGCACTCCTTTCCTTACCCCAACCGATTTCACCGCTTCCCCTGCCTTGTCGGTCTCCAGCCCGCACCCCTTCCTCCCCGCGCTTGTGTATTGCCTGGCTTCATCCACTGGTGTAACGTGTTGGAATTCACACTGTCACGCCTATCTTTTACGCCTGGTCTACTTTGTGTGGACAAGCCCGACCTTTGGCGTGTCTTCACCGGGCTATAAGGTTGCGCTGCACTGCTGCTATGCCGCCGTGTTGACCGTGCAGCTTCCTGTTTTGACCCTTGACCCGTCAT
>JADBJO010010784.1:0-26309 GCA_016801955.1 Conus betulinus | reverse complement strand
GAACTCTGAACTCTGAAATATTTTTTAATGAATAGGCCTTAGGCCCATGTCACTGGGAGTGGTTACAAGCACAACACAAAATAACAGGGACGCTTCGAAGATTTGTTCTCATCTAGCGATCAATAAGGACGACTTCAAGGATCCAGCGTACACACACGACAATAGGGACTTGCATACCATACATGTTTAGGGGTAGATTTTCACATCATTTACCCATTTAAATACATATTCCGTAATGAAAAAAAAGCTTTTTCGAGGTATATAGCTAGCCGGATAATCAATGTCTTACTTTCAGTAGCAAGAAGCATTGTCAATTTGAACAGAGAGGGATTATTGTAGTATTTATTCGGTATGTATTTTTCTCTTAATTCTTGATACTGCGGGCAGTATAAAAACAAAGTGTACTTCAGATTCCACTTGAGAGACACAAAAAGGGCAGAACAAGTCACTTTCTGTTATATTTTCTATGAAAGCGCAGTTTATGCACATTTAGTTTGGAAACACCCAACCTTAGTCTGATTAAACTTATCCTAGCTCGTAGATGGTTAACAAAATTTAGATATGAAGACAGAACTAGATCACTTTTGAACGTCCGATACAGTTGAAAACGATCACTTTGTTCCATGTTATAAAACCACTGCGTCCTGTAGTCATTAATCAACTGTTTTTCAATGTTCTCAAAAATCCTTTCTCATCACCTACACCCTGGTTTTTCCCAGACTTCACCAAACCCGTATTTGTACAGAAAGAAACAGACTGCTGACGCCCAAGTATTCTTGTTATTATTATGAAGATGTAATAACATTTTAAGACTTTATAAGACTTTAGAGGCAAACGATGAGATGGCATCTTCACATTTTTTAACCAATATTTAATACTTTTTACATACAAGTTTACGTATAGTGGAAAGCGTCCTAACTCACCATAATCATCACATTTGGGGTTCTTGTACTAACATTCAAGAACCTTTTTAAAGAAAACAAATGTACCTTTTCTATTATGTCCAGATTTCCGACAATGCCCCAAACTTCGGCTCCATAGCTAAGCATAGGTTGTATTTGGGCGTCAAAGAGTTTGAAGAATATAGCAGGCGATTTTTCTCCTAATGACCATAACAACTTAAAAATGCTGATAACTCCTTTTTTTTTGCTCGACTAGCTAGATCGTTCAGACAATGTGCAAAGGTGAGCCTGGTGGACATAATAACCCCAAGATACTTGTACATATTAACTACTGATATCTTATTCTGGCCATAATACCATTGTTCGTGCTCTGACACACAAAACCACCATTTCTAAAGATAACAATATTTGACTTGTCTAAATTCACAATCAAACCAAGCTTCCTTGCTGTGTCATGCAACACATTTAACTGATTTTGCAAACCAATAATAGAATCAGAAATCAGAATAATGTCATCAGCAAACATTAGGATAAAGATTTCTAAAAAGTCTGGGATAAGTTGAATTCCATGTTTACCTTTTAAGATGATTTCCTTGGCCAACTCATTTATAAGCAATGAAAACAGAACAGGGCTGCATTTATCACCCTGCTTTAAACCCGTAGAACACAAAAAAAAGCTTCTGTCAGTTCACTGCCAACTCTTACTCTCGCCTGTACAATATTATAAATACTAGTTAAAGCCCGGTACATTTTTCCCCGCACACCCCTTCTCTGTAAGACAGCCCATAACTTTGAACGAACAACAGAGTCAAAAGCTTTTTGAAAATCAATAAAGGCAACATAAAGTTTTTTTGTGTAAAAGTAGTTGTTTCTGAATCATGGCAAATAGCGTAAAGACATGGTCAATGGTGCTGTAATCTTTCCTGAATCCCGCTTGACAGTCATTTATTACATTGTTGCTTTCGATCCAATTTGTCAGCCTTACATTCAAAATATGGCTGTATAATTTACTACAAATATTCAATAACGAAATGCCTCTATAGTTGTTGGGAATTTTACGATCACCTTTTTTTTGAAAATAGGTTGTATAAAGGCTTCAGACCACTGTTAGGGTAAGAACCAGAAGTAAATATTGCATTAAACAGTAGAACTATAAATGGAACAACTATAGTAGCTGCATTTTTGAAGACTTCTCCTATTATTCCCATCGGGCCTGCTGCTTTGCCATTTTTAAGAGATCTCACAGCAGCATAAACTTCATTTTCTGTTATCTCTGCATCCAGAGATTCTGTGTTCGCCTGCTGAAAACCATCGTCATCCTGTTCTTCAGGATCACTAGTATCATCAATAGAAACATTTTCGGTATTAGACTGAAACACTTGGGAGAAATGATTATACCAATCATCTTTAGTAATGTCATTGGTTGTAGACTTTTTTGTAAACACAAGATCTCAACTTGTCCAAAAACCAGCTGGGTTACTAATATTCTCATGTAACGTTTCCAGTGTCGCCTTACGGTGATTTTTCTTTTTAATCCTTATAAGTTCTTTATATTCCCTTCTTTTTTTTGGTTGTATTCGAGTCTTAAAATGACGTCATCGTCTTTACAATTATAATATAATACTGTCTTAAATTACATCTGAGTTCTTTTTTGCTTTGACTACACTCATGGTCAAACCAAGGATCTGACTTTTCTTTGCCGACTGTAATAGTTTTCTTCAAACATACAAGCATCGAGCAACGCATCATTAAAAGTCTGTAGAGCCTCGTTGATGTCATCACCGATCAGAGAAGATGCTTTTTCTAAGTTGCTTTTAAACTCATCAGATGTAGTGTTCTGTTTGAATTCATCCAATTTACCTTGGTCCCATATCATTTTTTTCCATCTTAAAGCTACCCTCGTTTGCCTTTACATGTTTTCCGTCATTTACAATAGAATTAAGCATGACTTCAACTGGCATATGTTTAGATTCTATTTTCGGGGTGACCTTCAGCGAGACACAGAACTTTAGTAAACAACGAGATACGATAACATAGTCGATAATGCTACATCCGGTTGATGAAACATAAGTGAAATTTCCATAGTCCTTGTCATTTTGGATAGTACCATTCAATATACAAAGATCGAAAACAGTGCAAACATTTAGTAAACAATTACCAAAGTCATTCAAAACATTATCTTTTGAAGTACGATAGACTTCCTGCTCCTTGTCGTCTTTCCATGTTACACCCTCATCCACATCTTCATCCTCTTCCTTTCCATTTAAACCCCCTGTACGTGCATTGAAATCTCCAAGCAGTAAAAGAGGTACATTTCCAACAGTCTCAACGAGATCCAATATGCACTGTTCAACAATAAGTATACCATTGGATAAATCGGCATATCGATAATAATCAGAGGAGCTTGGGGGTACATATACACCAAGTAAGATAACTGGTGAATCCGTACCAAGAAGATCTTTAGACAGTTTTAATACGATTATGTTGTCATGTTCTGTCTTTATCTGTTCAACGTACTGTGATAAATCTTTCTTGACAAGAAGTGTTAAACCTCCTGACACAATCTTGCAGTGACACCATCAGACAATCTAATACCTGGTACAATAAAATAATCATAATCTGGAAATAAATGATCTGGAAATTGATTGAGTAGAAAATGTTTCGACAAGCAAACACAAATCAAAATCATTAATATAAAATCGCACGTCGGTATCGAACAAGCGAGAGAGACCTTCAATATTGTACGTTAGAATCTTAATGTTTCCCCTGACATGAGCCCGGCCGTGTCCCTATGTATAATCCTGCTTTGCATTTCCACGTGCCACTTCGTGGATTGTTGTTTGCCGTTTTAGAAGAACTGTTCGTGCACGAAGAGCTTCTTGATCGAGTCAAAGGATGCACAGGTTTGTTCGTGGAATTTCGTCTGTCACCCTTTTTTGTGGTTTTGTTGCCATTTTTCTGCTCTGTGATTGTCTGTCCTGTTTGTGATTTGGTGAGTATGACAGTGTCGGTTCCATTACTTATTTTCTTTTCAGTCGTTTCGTTGTCATTTACCATCTGTTGTGACATCGATTTCTCCATGTCCGGATTTTCCGGATTATGCTGGTCTTCAATGTCAAGATCTTTATCCATATCATGTGTGCTGTCGTCTATAGTATCTCCTGTTGTCCCCCCTTCTGTCACATTTTCTTCATCAAAAATATTTTGTAACTCCCCTGTGCTGTCTTCGACTCGGTTTGCGACACTCTCTGTTTCAGTGTCTGCACTACTATCCTTTTGAGCCTTGTCTGTAGAACCTATTACAAGGTTTGGGTCCATGTCTACCCCCCTCGTTCCTATCTATATCATTATATTTTTCCTTGTGCCACTTCCCTCACAAAATGGTTCCCTCTCCAACCCACTAGCTATGCTGTCATCATTCTTTTCTTTCGTTGCACTGAATCCCACATCAATGATGTCTGTATCTGTGTTTGCATTGTACACAACCTGACCAGTATGCACCTGGTGCACTATCTTGTCGTGTCCTGTCATACTCCGTGCATCAGCAGAGTGAGAAACATCACGATTACGCTGATCAAGGTTATCAGGCCTATGAGTTGTGGATAGGGATGGAAAGTGGCACATAGAGGTAGGGTAGGGGTACGATTGGTAATCGTGCTGCCTGTTTTGCGAAGCACCAGCTTCGCCACACAATCTCGCATCAGAGTACTCACAGTTTCTGCTGACAAACTGCACACGACTATCAGGGCGGCTGTCGTCATAGTACGGCTGCCTTTCATAGCCACCCTTCCAAGAGTAGTAGTCGTTGTATTCGTTGTTGTTGTAGCCGCTATTGTAGTAGCCGCTATTATTGTAGCGGGTGTCCTGGCTCCCTGCCGACTGTCTCCACTGCTGCCGTGAATGGCGGGCCTGGTTCTGCTCCTCCACCACCAGTCTGCTTCCCCGGTAGTAGGCATGTAGGCCCCGGCGTCGATACTGCTGTATTGTGTCCCTCTGTCGGTCGGTAAGGTCTGCAGCCACTGTCACATTTTTTTTTTTTCCGAAGGGCCGTCCTGCCCTCCCTCAGCACTGCCATCCTGTCTGTCCAGCGCGCAAATGTTACGATCATTGGCGGGGGGCGACCATTAGAATCTTTGTGACGTCCAAGACGTTGGGCACGCAAAATATCATCCGAACGCCAGATTTTCCCTGACACTGACCCATCCAGTATACGCACCACAGACTGAACGCAATCTTTCGATCGTTTCGTTCTCCGGGAGCAATGGCACATTGAAGAATTTTAAATTGTCACGTCTGGTGAACCTTTTCTAGTTTTTCCACCTTTTCATCTAGAATTGTAGTTGATCGTGTCAAATTCTGCTCAAGCTGGTTTACCGTGCGTTTGGTTTTTGCTAATCTCATCCGCTGCTGTGACCACGGTTTGTTCGAGTGTGTACGTTCTACTTCGAAGCTCTTGAATCTCGTTCTTAAACTCACTTGCAATCCGGTTTAAATTTTGCGCAACTTGCTGAGTCACCGCACCAAGTCGATCATCCAGTATTTTATGCAGTGATTTTTCAAATTCTGCTCTCTGTTTGTCTAAAATATTTTGAAGATTTGATTCCATACTTTCATCTGTTACTTCGTGTTCTTTTTCAAAAAAAAAATTATCGGTGTACGAAAAGCAAAATAGTGGGAGAGCTTCAAAAACGCGTCCTGTCGACAGCTTGACCACGAACTCACTCTGGAGAGAGAGAGAGAGAGAGAGAGAGAGAGAGAGAGAGAGAGAGATTTTCTTGTAGAAAGTAGAGATAGCAGAGCAAAACTATTCAGCATGCTGCTAACATGACCAAGTCTGATTTCTATTGTTTGAAAAAGGGTACAGTGATCTAACACATTATCTGACGTATTTTCTGATTGTATAGCATTTAACAGAATGAATCAAAGCATAGCTCGGAAAGTAAACAAACAAGCAAACAGAGTAAATGAAGCCAAATCTTCCTCCTTATTCACATTATCCAAAACGTGATTAAGTAGATGAAAAACCCAATACACAAGCACATTCCACGATCCTGTTTAAACACAATAATGAATACCACTGTCCAGCTTCAGTTAGGATACAGCCATCTTCAATACTTAAAAAACTTTGCTGTTAAAAAGAGAGAGAGAAAGAGAGAGAGAGAGAGAGAGAGAGAGAGAGAGAGAGAGAGAGAGAGAGAGAGAGAGACCTTGGAAGTCACGAAAAAAATTAATCCAAAGATTGAAATTTTAGTCACTATTTGTTCGTCCATTCTGCCCATCCTTCACTAAGCATGCCTTTGAGGAATAGTAAGACTGAACGGGAAGGTGTGAAGGTGGGGAAGGGGGGGGGAGTGGCAATGGGAGCGGGATGGTGGGAGCTTTATTGAGCCAAAGACTATAACCAGCACCTTGGTTCACTCCACAGCATTGAAGGTCACTGAAGTGTGTCCAGGTGTTGAACATTTACTCAACCAGAACCACACAGATAACACTATCCTGCAGGTCAACAGGTCAGACTGTGAGAATAACTTGCCAAGGTTCAGTGCACACCAGGGAGCAGTGTACGGTGTGTGTGATGAAACTAACTGCTTTTTGTCATCTGCACGTTGAGGTGCTGATGGGTTTGTACATACGTGTTCATCTTCTACGGCTGGCGTACTGGTGTGAGTCACGAGGATGGGAAACCATGATCAGAAATAACTATAGAGTATCCATCAAATGCAATGTTCATTCACTTGAAGAATTATGTCCTGAAACAGATCGTAACCATTTTTGTGTTCAACATAAACATTATCCATCAGTTAAAATCAATCTTGAGACTGTAAAACACCGTAGTTTTTGTGTGAAATATAATTCAAAGTATTCTGGGTATTTGTTTAGTGCCACTCAGGACATCATTCTTTTTCAAAGACATTTTTAGTAGCCCCTCCCAGTCAGCGGCCATTGTTAGCATTCATCAGTTGTTTGGACCTGGGTCATGTTTGTCAATGGAAAGAAGGCTGCCATTGATCGAAGTGAAGTACAAAAGAACAAACACATCTCGCCTCTCTGTATCACAACAGTATGTGATCCACTTTTAACACCAGCTAAAATGTTTTTTGCAACATATCTTTCCATTCAAGTTCGAGACTATGGCCAGATGTTTGGTGCAAAAATAGTTTTTTCTACTTTTTCTCTAACCTCTGATATCTATCAGACGCATGCTCTGCCCAATGGTTTATTCAACTGTTCTGTGAAGCATTACTCCTTGATTCAGCAACACCTGGACTGCAATTTAAAGCGAGAGTGTGAAGATGGACGTGATGAAACAGAACTCTGTCCCTTCAGTAGTCCACACTGTCCCGGACAGGTGGCATCACGTGGGAAATGCTTCTTCTTAGTCATTTTAACAGAAGCCTATGCCTTTGATTTCATGATTAACGAATGTCGTAGCAGAGGTGGGATGCCTGCCGCAATAAAAACAAAAGCAGAACTGAATGATTCCCTCCATATTTTCAATAAATACCACCGTTTATCACTACCCTTGCGTCATTTCAGAAGAGTGGATCGTAAACCATTCATGTACAGCAATGTTCGTACATGGCAAGACAATACAGTGATCTACAATCTTTTCAGAAATTGCGTCTGTTCTATTATCAAGGAGAACCTGACTTAATGTTATTGCTGAAAACGATGGGTTTCGTTTGGTGTGGGAAAGGGAAAGTTGTTCGTTTTCTTATATTCTGTGTGAAGTGAAACCACGAGCACTTGCATTTTCCTCAAGATATGTGCTGGCTTCTTTTGCTTCATCTCAGTCGATTTTTACAAACACAGAACAGTTTCTGTCTAGATGCTCAAATGGTTATGTTACACACTTATTTTTGTCACACAGTCAGGACATCCATTTCGAAAAAAAAAAAACATGTGCACAGCTTTCTGAATTCCTGAACTTAACTAACAAGCAGAAGGGAAAACACGTTCATCGTGAGAGAGCACATACATTTACATATGTAATGCTGCATGTGATGATGACAACACACTAGTCCACCACACTCTAGTATGTGATTTTAGACAAGACTGTCCAGACAACAGTGATGAATCGTTTTGTGAACACCCAACATGTGACGGCTTTCTGTGCACGAACTGTCAATGTGTCTCAAGGAACCAGCGCTGCAATGAGTACTCAGACTGTCAAGATGATTCAGATGAAGCTGGCTGCACTGAAGACACCAGCTACCTGGAAGTGCTGAAAAAAACGCAGAGAAGCAACCATATCACATCGATCTGGATGGTGCTGGCTATTTCAGACAACAGAAGATGAAAGATGATGAATCGTGTCCTGACACCCATTATGGGTGTACATCTGAATGGCTGTACTGTCTCCCTGTCTACACCCGTTGCAATGGATTTTCGGACTGTGTTTATGGAGAGATGAACAAGACTGTGATAGATCGACAAGTCCCGGTTTCTATCGCTGCCATGTGTGTCCATGGAGATCATCTGTGTGATGGCTGGGGTCAGTGCCCACTGCAGGATGATGAGCTGTTGTGTGACAGGACCTGTCCTGAAGGATGTCTGTGTCAAGGTCACTCGTTTATGTGTGGTCAGTCTTTCCGTGTAGATCTCTTCCCACAACTTCGTTATCTGGACGGGTCAGGCTCTGGAATGACTGTGACTGAGTTCAGTAAAAACTTGTATCTCATTCAGCTCAGCCTCTCACATTGTTTTATAGTTAACGGTTCAGGTTTGAAATGGAAAAACCTGCAGATTCTTGATCTTACCCATAACTATCTTAGTGCTCTTAATTCAGACATTTTCCTTTACTCCAAAAATTTGAGAGAACTACAAATAGCGAACAATCCTCTAAAGCATTCGATAAATGATTTAAACAAAAAGCAAATTCATTATACACTGAAGAGAGTGGATGTGTCAAAAACTCGTCACCATATATTCAACATTCTATATTTACCACAAGTGAAGCATTTGAACATATCCTTTTCTGGTATTGAACACTTTCCATCTGTAGGTCTTAAAAGCACACCAGAGTTGAGTGTGTTGGATATAAAAGGAAACCCCCTGGATCACTTTCCTTTTGATCTGCTATCACGATCCAGTCATTTAAACAAATATATTTTCGTCAAATTACAGACTTTGTTGTGAGCATGTACTCCCTCAACAATCTAGTCAAACGAAATGCGTTAGCAGTCATGTTTTACTCTATTCCTGCAAAGAACTGATACCAAATACTGTGCACATTGTTTTCCTTTGGTTGGTCTGCACATTCGCCAGTGTAGGGAATTTGAGTTGGTTGACAGCTTTCGTCGTCACGCAAAAAATGTTTGGAAGTAATTTTGCGATGATTCTCGCTAATTTGCTGCTTAGTGGCGTATGTATGGGAAGCCATGTCACGATTGCTATGGTAGCTAATGAAACATTTCGCGGAAATTACATTTATTTTGAAAAAGAAATGGACTAGCAGTGTGATTTGTAAGGCCAGTGGATTTCTTTTCTTCTTTTCCACAGAGCTGTCCGTTTTCGTTATCTGGTTCATCACGTTGAATCACGTGATCATTCTTTGTTTGCCCGGTGATTCAAGGAAACGTGGTCCTGTTTCAACATGTGTGGGCCCAGTTTGTTTGATAACGTGGGTTGCCGGGATGGTGCTGTCGTTGATTCCTTTTCTCCCAGGACTCTCCCACTGGGGTCTCCAGGGCCAGTCTGGTCTGTGTCGTCTGGCATTATACGATCGCCATCTGTCTGTCACGGAGTTCAGGTGGTTCACCGTCATTGTCTTCATCAACTTGTTCTATACTTCACGATTGCCGCCGCTCACGTTGTTATCAACCACCGAACACCTCAACACAGAATGATGCTGGACTCTGCACTCAGGTCGGTGTATTCTTCAGTCCACCTGATGGGCACAGTCACATCCACACACGCCATCTGCTGGTTGTCATTCGGTGCGGTGAGGATGCTGTCTTCCAATGGCGTTCATTTGTTAGACCTTATGCACGACGCCATGATTGTGTTCATGATACCACTCACCTCTGCTCTCAACCCCACTTTTGTACCTGTGGAGTGTGCTATGGCAGCAACGGCAGCAGGCCCAAGAAGAGAAAGTATTGGAAATGTTCAAACTGAGGCATGGTCTGTCAATCAAAGCATCAAGTTGAACACAGATACTTTCAAGACAAGCATGACGGAGGATAAAGAAATAAATAAACGAAGAATGTTGAGTACTGTAAACTTAAGGTGGCATGGTATGTTACCCGACACCAATATGCAACGAAACTAAGGCAGTGGCCATGACAGAAATATGGGCACGAGCGCGCGCGCGCGCGCGCACACACACACACACACACACACACACACACACACACACACACGCGCGCGCGCGCGCGTCCATGTACGCACTCTCTCTCTCTCTCTCTCTCTCTCTCTGGGCCTACGTGAGAGAGAAAGAAGGGCACGCGCGCGCTCGCGCATACACACACACACACACACACACACACACACACACACACACCACCACCACCACCACCACCACCACCACCACCACCACAATCCCGTGGTGTGCCCTGAGCTACCTAAAAAAATGGTCACTGCCACCGAGAAAAATTAAAGCCTACAAATAAAAAATAGAAACTTTCCCTTAAACAGCTTTCCAGATGGTACGCAATTCTTTATTATTAAACAAAAATATCAACAATAGGACATATGAATGGCATCCAAATTTGGCTACCTATAATCAAATCTTTGATTTTGTGGTTTGATATGCTGTATATGTGATCAAAGGGTTAGGTGGTGAAAAACTTTAAAGAAAATAACCCAAGAACTTATTTTTTATTTAATTTTAAGTCACACTTTCAAAGATTTTTGGTGGTGACCATAAAATGGGTAAGTTGTGTGGTGTCTCTGAAATGCATGTTAGTTCACTTTGTAACAGATTTTGTGATTCTTGATTCAAAGTTGTATATTTCATTCCTTTTCTCTCCGATTTTGACCAAATTGTGTCAGAACGTGCTTTGGGATATAAACTAGACACAAGCAAAAGGGATTTTAAAAAGATGGCCCTGTTTTTGTTTCACAGCGTTTTTGGGGGATGTTGTAAAATTCGGTGGCAATAAGCTCAAATGGCGACTTAAAAGAACGTCATACTGTATTTGATGTAATAATTTTTAAGATGCCATACGCATATGAAAAGATTAATATGATCCTAAAACATAGGACAGCAAAGATTTTAAATGTAGATGGTGAAGGTTTTTTTTTGTCTTTGAGTTCAGCATCTGTCTTAAGTTGCCGTGTCCGTTGTGAAAACTTGCCACATGATTCATAGGTGTAAAACTTTATAAACGATTGATTTTTGAGATGCCATATATGTTTATACTTTTAACTGAAATCTTTTGTCATGGAAGCAAAATTTTGTAATTGAACATGGTTTACAGTTTGGACCTGAAATTTTAAAAAAATCGGGCTCTTAGGTAGCAGTTAATGTCTGCCATGACACCACCTCTGTCTGTTTACTTTACAAACTCGAAAACGAGCGATTTGCAAAACACCATATAGACATGCACCTATAGAAATGCTACCAAGGCTTAAAACTGTGCAGTCATATTTTTGCATGGTGTTCAAATTTGGACATAAATGTGTGTTTTTCCGTGAATTAAGTAACGATTCACGTTATTCCTTATATGACATGTGACGTGGTGAATAAGTGAGTGAGTGAAACTGGCTGCTAGCAAAACTGACACAAATGAAATGAGTGCACATGAAAACTAGCATTGTGCTAGTCTGTATTTCAAACTAAAATGACTGTCACGGATTTAAAATCTCATTCAGCGTAATTTTCGACAAGTCGCGCGGTTTTGGAAGGGACATCACTTTGCAAGTTCAAACATGGCGGAGACTGAATTGCATGGCGTTGACAGAATTGTTAAACGGCGAATGCGGAAGGTAAGCACAATAGAATCACATGAAGATATTGCAGTATATTAGAAACTGCTGTAACTGTTGAATATTTGCATTTTAATTTATTGAGAATACATTAGAAAAACTATATTACAGGCATCGTCGAAGCAACACTTCAAACAGATCATTTGATTTTAGATCCTGTTCAACTTGTAGGACTGAGGTGGAGTGCTACTGACTGAAGTGAAATTCGTCAAGACTAGATCTCTAGCGGATGTTTTGCTCACGTTTTATGAATGCACAACATTTATTGAGTTTACTTTAATTGTTTTAATCAAGATCAATGGCGAAAAAATAACCTTTTGAACTATACCATTTGGGCACCCACTATTTCTTTTTTTTTGTGTGTGTGTGGAAGAAATCAATAAAGGTGTGGATGTAAGGGCTTTCTGTTAAGAGTAAAATGTAAACAAAATAAACAAACCAACAAATCTGTATAAAATGGACACTTGATAATAGTTTAGTCTGTACATTTAAACTTATAATCTGATTTAGTAGTCAACCAGGCGTTCAGTTACTTCTGGTAGTGTGTGTGTGTGTGTGTGTGTGTGTGTGTGTGTGTGTGCAAAGGGGAGGATTGGGAGGGGGGGGGGATAGAGAGAGAGAGAGAAACCAGGTTAAGTGAATACTGTTTCACCTAATCTTGCCAGAGCTTGTAAGTCCGTACTTCTCAATTGCTCTCTCTCTCTCTCTCTCTCTCTCTGACAGAACTGACACTGAGGCCTGACCATGAACAGAACAGATTAATTACTTACACTGTCTGGATTTCTATATGAAGCCTTAAAATATAAAAGCCAAAGACTGTCAGTAATGATGATGTTAATTTGATGACCTTTAATTAAACGAAAAAAAGTTAATTTCAATATTTTGCAGGGAAAAAGAGAATATCTGATTAAATGGAGTGGCTGGTCTTCTAAGTAAGTATTCTTTACAAAATAAGTGTATACCAGGTGATAATTTTAGACAGTTTTGTAGACAAAAAAAATGTTGAGTTCATACAGCAATGTAAACTGTGCTTTTGGGGGGGTGTTTCCTACATGAATTAAACCATTTTCCAATAACAATTTAGTGGTGATTTTTTTAAAGGTAGGTGAAATGTTATTAGCACTTGATTTGTCATGTGTTGGTTTGTTGACCAGTGAACGTCCTTTCAAGCTGATGGGACAATAACGATATTGTAATAAAAACATGTTCACCACAATGATTAACATAAATAACAATCAATTATTCACACATAACAGCCAGTGAACAACACAAATAAAACAAGAGAGAGAGAGAAGGAAGGGGAGTAAAATTGGGAGGTGGAAAGGATAGGACAGATGTATGGGGGAGTTGATGACAGTCACAGAGGCAGAGAGGTAATTGGTGGTCAGAAAGGGGAGGGTAATGGGGATGTCCTTGTGATTAGCTGCCAAGTTAACACATTCATAGTAATTCTTTAAAAATGATTTTGGTAAAAATAGAGGCATAGACATTGAGATGATGTGATTGTCATCATTAAACTTTAAAGACCTTCATTCAACTAAAGTTCCTAAGGAATAATGTATTTGTCATTATTATCATAGACTTGATTCAACTTAAGGTCTTAGGGGGAAGTATGAATTAAGCTTCAAGTTGCAAAGGAAAACTTATGGAGATTTCAGATAAATAAGATACAAAAAGTTCTTGCTTTTTATTTGTGTATTTTAACCCAAGAGTTGAATTTTTCCCTCATTAAGTAAAAAACACAAAAATAAACAATATATACAAATAGAAAACTTTAATATTATAATATACTACAGTTTTTCTGTACATGATGTATTCATAATTTTGTTTTACTGTTTCTTGTTGTTATAGTGTTTTCTCCTTTGTGGCACAGACATAATACCTGGGAACCAGAAGAAAATCTACAGAATGGATTTGATTGTGGTGCATCTACAAGGTAGGTGATTAATACTGAGTTGGTCTAGCACATTATGAATCATTTTTTGAATGAGTATGATTTCTTATTGTTTGCAAATTGTAAGAATGAAACAAAGGTGAACTTATTAAGATGCTCTTAAGTTTTCAGAATGTGTGAATTGTTTTTATGAATGTATCTCAGGGTGGAAATTAGAATCCAATTGAGATTGATTAGAATGATTACAGGCTAAAATTCAACAATGTGACAGGGTTTATCTTGTCAAAAATCCTTATGGGTCAATTGGTCCACTGAAGCAAAAAAAAAAAAAAATTGGTTCATTTGAAGGAACAGTAGGTCACCAGTCAAAAGAAGAAAAAGTGGCCTGAACGATTCAACAGTTACATTTAGTCATACGTGCAAAATTAAAGAAATGATATTAAATCATATTTTGTGTGTTTATTTCTGAGTTCACCTTTTGTTTGTGTGTGTGTGTGTGTGTGTGTGTGTGTGTGTGTGTGTGTGTGTGTGTGTGTGTAATTGGAAAGAAAACTGTCATCCAGTCAGAGTCTCTGATATCCAACTGCTGTTCCCTTTCTTCAGTTCTTGAGCTTGTGTCTTCTGCTGGCATCACTTCACTTCTTTATTGTTATATCAGAAAAGTCACACAGGCTAGTATCCACATCAGTGTTCACTCTCATGAGCTGCTAGTAGTCTTTCTGAGAGGTGAGAGTCACTGAGAGGTGTGAGTGTTACATTTTCCACATTGAAGGCCCTTTCACAGTCACAGGAGTAGTTAGGGTTGGTAAGGCCAAGAGTTCAAATCGAGCTGAAGCCCACAGTATTGAGCAGGAGATGAACATGTGTCTTTTGACTTCGGATCAGGAATGTTTTATCCATGTTTGATGATTCGTGAGTCACTGAGTGTGTGAGAATATGTATGGTGTGTGTGTACGTGCATGCGTGTGTGCATGCATGCGTAGACAATTCACTTGGAAAGAAAACTGAAATCCAGCCTCCGGTACAGTATCCCACTGCTGTTCCCCTTCTTCAGTTGTTGATCTTGAGTCTTCTACTGCTGGTATCACTCCACTTTTGTACAGCAGCATTGAAGTCAAGTCACACAGGCTACCCTCTTCAATTTTCACTCTCATGAGCTGTTCACATCTGTCCAAGGAGAGTCTGTTTCTTAGAGGTGTAAGTGTCAGATTTTTGCACACTGAAGGCCCATCTTTCTAACACACCATGAAGGCTGGCGCAGTTGAATGCAAAAGCGATGCGCCCTTTGGCTTGAAGACGGAAAAGTATTGGGTCATTTTCAGCCTTGATGTGCCAATGGCGCGGGGCGCAGTCCAAAAATAAACCCTGATGTGAATTGCTATGATTAAAAGATCATCTGTATATTTTTTTTTCTTTACAAAATCTTTAATAAATGACATGATTTATTTTTGCACTTGTGAATTTTCTTCTGTACCAAACCTTTGATATAATTACATGGTTAATTTTGCACTGCAGTTTGCTGTACTTAAGTGCATTATTGTGTGTGTGTGTGTGTGTGTGTGTGTGTGTGTGTGTGTGTGTGTATGTTGGGCTCTTAATTTCTTTTGTGCAGTAAATTCTACTTAGTGTTCTCCATTGAACCTTAGATTTCAGCCTTTTCAGCTAGAGGAGATGGAAACATCTCGGTAAGGATTTATGTAGGGAAAATTAGAATTTTAGTTTGCCTTTGGGAAAATAAGAATTCTAATGTTTACTAGTGGAATTATAAATTAGACTGAATTCTAATTTCCGATTTCACTTAAACATCATGGGTTTCTTTACAGATGTGTGGTGTGTGTGTGTGTGTGTGTGTGTGTGTGTGTGTGTGTCTGTTTAAATACTATGCATGTATATATTTCTATTGTTTGTGCTGTCTGGCCATTGATCCACGTACTGAAAGACTCAAAGATGTCAGTCATCATAGTGGAATAGGGATAACAAGATTGAGAAACATTGTTATAGATTGGAATGTTAGTTACTTCTCATTTCTTCAAGTGTCAAGTGTTGCACCTGTGTGTGTGTGTGTGTGTGTGTGTGTGTGTGTGTGTGTGTGTGTGTGTGTGTGTGTGTCTGTGTGTGTCTGTTTTTGCTTGTGTCTGTGTGTCTGTGTTGTTTGTTTGTGTCTGTGCGTAAATACTGTTGTCAGCCAGAGATGCTAGGTAAAAACAGACAGATGGTCCAGTGAGTGGCTTGGGCAAGTCTTCATGCTGATCTGTCTTGTGCTGATACCGTGATAGTACCTACACTGGCTGGGTCAGCTGTGATGACGCGATTCTTGATTGCAGTCCTTCAGTTTGCTTCAGTTTATTCCCTGGGGTTAATCTTTATTATTATTATTATTATATTGGGTATTTGTATAGCGCATATCCTCAGTCACAAAAACCAAGCTCTAAGCGCTTTGCAATAAACACACTATCTCACTCTCAATGGGATGCCTACCTGGGTAGAGCCGGCTGAAGAGCAGCCTACTGGCGCTCATTAAGTCGTTTCCCGTAGCATTCAAATATGAGTCACTCATTTTCATTTATCTCATTTATTCCTCCAGTTTCTCACATAGGATGCATGCGATGTTTATACGTGTCCTCCATTTTCACCGGTACACGATGGCACACGATAACAGTAAGTGACAATTTTTGTGGCTTGGTAATAAATACCAGGCGGCTGTCTTCAATCTACATCAATTTTACCAGGGTAGCGGGGAACCCCCCCCCCCCCCTTTTTTTTCGATTTTCAACCGCCATGGGTTCTTTAACATGTGCAGGGGCCAGGAAGGCACACGGTCTGACTCGCTTATAGTCCCCATCTGATGGACTTGACGTTCAGTTCAATTTGTCATTCAAACTGGGAAAGAGAAAGGGCGAAAAAGGCAGGCTCGAACCCATGCACGTCTCACACGTTGGATTGGCAGGGCGAACATCTTAACCACTCTGCCACCTTTCTTCCTACAATCTTTACTACAATGATATAAATACAACTCATAAACTTTGTCAGGCACCTTTATCTATTAATTGAGGCAGCTGTTGTTGAACACAACTTGAGGAAGAACCAGGATATGATCTTGAATGATCTACTTTTCTCTGGAAAACCAGAGGTCATGCTGAAGCAGAAGGGCTGCACTTCTTGTGATCATGCAGGCATAAGTCTAGTGCCTCATCCACGGCATCTCAAGCATTTAGTATTGAGAAAAAGTTTTTTTTTTTTTTTTCAAGTTTGATTTTTTTTATGTTTAGCACCCATGTAAAGCGATTGGATGCTGGTCATCATATTTAACAGTTATTTAGTCAAAGGTGAGCACACAAGCAAACACTCCAAGAGTGCAGTATATTTTGTCATCACAGACACATGTGTTAGATTTGTAATAAGAACTGGTATTACATGTTACTTTTAAAGGTCATTTTTAAAAAAAATAATTCTTTGTTTGTCTCAGTTCTTCAGTTCCACCTACTCCTGCAAAGGATGTGCCCTTTGATACAGCTGTTAAAAGAAGGGACAAATGTGTGTGAAGCTTCATCCAGCCTCGTGCCTGACAGTCCTTCCTTGATGGTGGCAACTGAAAGGGAACTTGCATCACAGTAAGAAAAAGAAAACAAACAAACTTAAAATAAAGATATAAAGTATACAATATTATTTCAGAAATTGTTCATATTTCATTTTGAGGCTAAGAATAAGATGTGAGCATAATGTCAGTGCTATTTTGCACTCTTCTGTGATATACGGTATAACAGCTAATTGTTTCCAAGTTATATGTAATATAAATCATATAGTTATATGCGCATGACAGTTGATGAAACTTTAATGTCAGTTTTTTTTTTTTTTTTGCAATTCATGCACAGTTTTCTAATCATATAATACACATTTTTAACATCTATTTTTCTGATCTCTTTTTTAAACAGAGAAAGGCATATACCAGCAGTTCCTCATCAGCTGAGAGCAACTTTTTACAGAAAAGGTAAGTGGATGAAAAATCAGTCAACATTTTATGAGAAATTTGTTGCTATGATATGCGTAAGTTCTTTTTTTCAAAAAAAAAAATTTTTAAGAACATACAGTTGTCAATTACATTTACCCACTTTTAGTTTAATGCTAATCAGGCAACAAGTGTCAGCAAAGTTGCACTCTTAAGTTTTCCACTGCCTTTGGTAGAAAAAGGTATGGACTGCATTACACAGTTTACAGCTGTTTGAAGACAGGATTACCTGCTGTTCATACAGATTTGGCCCATTTGATGATTCCTCAGTCATTACACATGTACAATAGGCCACACAATTACAGCTGCTTTTACCATAGATTTTTTTTTTTTCTATATGCTCTGCCTTTCTTCTGATAAACTTTGAGAATCTTTTTTTTCTTGAAATAGTCAATTGGTAATGTCAAGAAGGTAATGTCTTGGAGTCATTGTTGACCTAAAAAAAAGTTGTTGTTGGTTTTATTTTATGCTGTCTCAGGTTTTGTGCCACCCCAGTGGCACTGGGCACCACACTGCTCATTATGAATTTCCATAGCCACCTCTCTGATTGTTCAGCCAAACTCGCGGCACAGGCAGCACACAGGGTGCAGTCAGTGTAATGTTTCTTAAGAGGCAACCCACCAGAGGAGGCACTGCACTTCTGCTTAGCCACTTTGGTGGAGTGCAGTGGTGCCTAATCTGATCTGACATACTAAGCCAGCTTCTAATGACAGTAAAAGCTTAGTCATGGAGCCAGTGTGAGTGAGGCCCCCTCCGAAGTCACCACCATGTCCGTCCAGCGACAGTCCCCATGAACTTGCGGACACAAGTAACTGCGACATAACTCACCAATGGCACAGCTGAGAGAGGAAACTGAAAGTGAGATCACTATGATAGGAGGGCTTGGATGGGCACAGTACCTGAGACAATTTTTTTTCATTTTACTGATTAATGAGAGGAAGGGGATGATATAGATGATGCTACAGAGTTCCATTTCAGTCTGAGACTATATGACAGGAATGTTTTGTATGCTTCCTTTATATCCCAACCAGCCCGGAAAAATACAGACACCTGCAGAGTTGATGGTGAAATTTGAGCTACACTCTCAGGAACGCATCTATCAAAAAAAAAAAAAAAAAAAAAAAAAAACCGCATCTATCAAGTGGATGAGACTCGACTGTGTGGTCCCAGTCTTCCCAACTGAGTTTGTAGCAGACTCGCACTCTGAGTAGGAGCCGATAGGGTCAGAAAAAACCCCACATGACTGGTGGGATTCAAACCCATGACCTCCATGACGGTTATCTGTGATGTTAACCACTAGGCCACAGTGCACAGTACTTTTTCAAAAAAAAGTCAAGGTAAACTTTTTAACATTAAAACAGTCTGTACTGAATTATCAGAACTGTGAATGTAATAGTCTACATCTATAAATCACTCTGGAAGGACAAGTGTTACAGCATTCCTGCAAATTGAAAATTTACCAAAGGGAAATGGCGTGGCTGGCTGACCTCTTGAACTGAAAAATATCATTGTCAGCATTTGAAGGTCAATTCGAAAATTTGTTTGTGGCATTCTGTGTATTGTGAGTTGATGAACAGACACCTCCCCCACCACACTCTTCACATTACAACTGATGAAATGGCTTCAGTTTGAACCCAGATCTGGCTGAGATTTTTTCCCCACTTCACAAGACCTTCAGTGGTGATCTTGGCACTAGTAATTCAGATGAGATGATAAACAAGTCCTTGGAGCAGTATACACTTAGTGCATGGAAAAGAATTAATGGCAGCAAAGAAGTTGTCATTGGCAAAGTTCTGTAAAAAAAAAAAAAAAAAAAAAAAAAAAAAAAAAACCTGTGTAATAAGGAAAGCAGGCACTGTTCTAAGGTCACACACTGACCTGTGTGTGTGAGAGCAGACAGAATGCCACATGGAGTTACTAGTTCCATTGTGACTAAATATGCAATGGAGTGCAATCCAATCCAGTCTTATTAATGTTATTGTATTTCATAATGGGATGAAAAATTGCATACTTCAAACAAGTTTACTCCTAAAGCTGAACTACACTGTCATCTTTTAATTCTGACCTGAAATATGTCTTAGTTTATGAGATTAGTTTATGAGATTATAATATTGTACACTATATTTTGTGGTATATTAGTCCTTTTATGTTCTTGTTTCTTTTATCTGTATTGGAAGGGTGAATGATACCATTGATGATTTGTTCATTATTCATTTTTTGCTTGAATGGAAACGAAAGGTGGTAGAGATTATGCTTAAATTTACATGGGCACACTGGATTTGTGTGTATTTCAGCTCTGATCTTCTTCCACCTTGTACCAGTAATCTGGATGAAACTGACAGTGACAAGGAGAGTCTTCTTTGTGAAGAGGACTTGCTGTCCAGTGGTGATGATTGGAAGCCAGAGGTATGTGGGAGGATTCATGTTATACTTCACTTAACTGTATGAACATGCAAGTTAAAGATTTGAAATTGTGCTCTGTCTTTGACTTTCAGCATTGCAACCTGTGCAGTGTGAAAAGGATGATGCAGACTGAAAGATGTTTAGCTGTATCCGATTATGGTAATGTGTCCTAGGATAGGAATAAGAAATGTAGCATTTGTTTTCTTCCAAATTAAACAAGTCACAGATCTCCAGGTTCTAATATGTGTTACTGAAATAGCCAGCTTGAAAACGAAGGATATAGTAATGGCCAGTAATTATCTGAAAATGTGCTCAACCAAGCTGCATTGCTAAAGCTTTAGAATAATGACATGGATCAGGCCATTTAATGAAAAAAACAACTGTTATTTTATGCAAGTTTTAAAATCTGATAGTGCCATATGAGCTACATTTTAATATCTACATTTTTCGTGTGTGTGTGTGTGTGTGTGTGTGTGTGTGTGTGTGTGTGTGTAAGTTCTTATGGGATATAAGGGAATTTGTGATGGAGTGTGATTATTCCAATATTTTTCGGTAACACAAAATTCTTGACGCACGTCGGGCAGCGTAATATTTTTTTCGGAGAGCAGAAAGTGCTTCTTCACTGCTAGGGTGTTACATGAAAAAGGAAATGCTTGTACGCATGCCTGACGTGCGTCAAGAATTTGGTCTTACCGAAAAATACCGAATATTTGCACTCCGCCACAAATTCCCTTATGTCCCATACAAACTTTTTTCACACACACACACACACACACACTCTCTCTCTCTCTCTCACTCACTCACTCACTCACTCACTCACTCTCTCACACATTCTTATTCTTTAATGGCTGTGAATCTAGAAATGCTGATCCTGCTAATTATTTTGAGACATTTAGTAAATTAAAAAAAAAAAAAAATCCTTCTTGTTTTTCAGACAAAGCGAAAAAACAGCACCAGTTCCTCATTTTTGGAAAGTGACAGTGACCTGTTTGAAGATGTGTAAGTACAGCACATTTATCTTTTTTGTGGTGAAGTTGTAATGAACCATGATTTTGTTGTTTGTAATAACTTATTTCATTTTTTATGTATTCAGCGTTTCCTACGTGAAAACTTTTGCATACATCGGTGGTATTGCTCTTGAGTTTTTATCTGTACTACTGTTCTGTATTTCTGTCGGTCATTCAGATTCATGAATCTGATCCTTCTTAACCACTATATGCTAATGTATGCATTTGTCAGTCCACATAATTTTATCCTGACTAGCCTTTCAGAGAAGATGAATTGTTCAGTCGGCAGTGTCCAAATGTTGTAGAAGCAATAAACTATTATTATTTTATAAACTGGTCCTGTGTCATTTAATGTACAAAAAATGTTCATAGTCCAATGCTTGGCAGAAATTTGTATATAGGAGAGGGAGGATATGTATTGCGAGAGAGTACAGTTTCTTCCAGAGGATTAATTAGCTTAACACTCAGTATTTTTCTGTGCTGTCCTTCTCCAGATGACTTAAAGTTTGAAGCAGTGAATAAGCCACATGACTGATTGAACAAGAACTCAGTTTGTAACACATTTTATGATGCGGAATCTAAGTTTTCTTGTGCCAGCAGAATCCCAAGCATTGCAACTACAAAGTTTGCAGATATTCAGATGTTCTCGTTTATAATTTAAACATGGTCTTGTGTACCCCAGCATTGTTTTAGTGTTTCCAAATGGTAAATGCCAGTCTGCTTAAACATCTTAATTTTGCAGGAAACATGAAAGGTCAAGACCTAAGAAAAGAGGCAACCGAAAGAAACTGAGGCAAGTTGCTCAGGATGGTTGTATTAATAATTGTGTGATTTTTTTGTTATTTAGTATTTTGTTTGATGACAGTTTTGTTTGATGTTTTTCTTATCATAAAAGTTAAGTCCTGTCATTGACAGAATGTTTTTTTTTTTCATGACAAAAAGGGGATCCATGTGACAAACTGATATCGTTTTTAGTGGGAGAGAAAGGCTATCTAGCTCAACCATAACAGTTCCAATTGGGCACATCGAACAGCATGAACATGTATCATAATAAATAGGCTGTCTTTCTTCAACAGATGTGGCATGGAATATATCATCCAGCTCAGTCATGTCAGCTCAGACTGGGCAACATAACAAGTTCATAGCATATAAATTGTTAGCATAATTTTCATTTACATTATTACGAGAGTTTTTTTTTTTTAATTATATAAACTTTCCAGGATTCAATCTGTGACAATTAGTTTTGTCTCATCTCAAAATGGCATCCCAGAATAATGACAAGGAATGTTATTTCACCACTTCCAAACATACTCCTCTTTTAGGACATTAGTAGAGTCTTTAAACAGATAAGATGAAAATAATGAAGCCTCGAACGCTCAAATGTCCAGTTAGAGATGTAAAGAAGAAAAGGTTTACAAATAGGTCTTGCAAGAGGAAGAGGATCTGATATGGCATTAGGAGGTCCACTGTAATGTGTAGTTTTTTGTAATGCTGTTGGATGAACACTTCATTCTAAAAAGGTATTCCATTAGGAGGAAGGTGGCAGAGTGGTTAAGATGTACGTGGGTTTGAGCCCAAACACAAACCCATTATGAAAATTGGACTTGAAATATGTTGAACTTCAAACCTTGCCAGTAGGAGGCTGTCATGATTCATCAAGATTTTGATAGACATGCATAGGCAGCAATAAAGACAGTGTCAGAGTAATAGTTTCAATTTACCATGCATTGTGAATTTCAGTATTAGCCCTTCTCTGTGCCATGTTTACTAACAATCTTTACATTGCATTTGCATACTTCTTTTCTTACATCTTCATTATTTTTCAGGCGAGACCATGCCTATTCCCATACCTATGCGAGTGATAATAAAATAGGTAAGTAATTATCGTGATAATGATCTTAAGAGCAATTCTAAAATAATTTCATATTTGACGTTCATATTTCATAAAGTGTTTGATTACATACTACATGTGTATTTTGTTTAAGTGTTTGGTGTTTCTTTTATGTGGTATACAGTATACTGCTAAGCAGCCCTTACACTTTTTTTTTAAATTGTGCATCAGGTTGATGAAAAGAGAAGCAATCTGTACTTTATTCTCAGTGTTTACAGACTATTTGATTTGCTGCTTTTTGCCCCCTGCTAATGATAATAATTGCTTAGTCGCGGAGCCAGTGTGAGTGAGGTCCCTCACCCCCACCCCCTACCCCTGAGGGCATTACCACATCAGTCCAGCAACTGAACTTGATGACACCAGTAACCATGACATGAACTCACCAAGGGCACAGCTGAGAAAAGGAAACTGAAACTGAGGTCGCTATGAGAGCAGTGCTTGAAGGGGCCACAGAACCTGAGACAATTTTTCAATTGTGCTAATTGGTGAGGATGAGGAAGATACAGATGATGTCACAGAGTTCATTTTTGGCAAGAGACCACATGACATGGCTGTACTCTATGCCTACTTAAATAATATAGCCAGCATCAACCAGCCTGAGAGATACAGACACCTGCAGTGTTGGTCAGGACATTTTAGCAACACTCTCGAAGCACATCCATTAAGTGGATGAGACTCTACTGTGTGGTCTCAGTCTTCCCAGCTTAGCCCCATAGCAAAACTCAACTCTGGGTAGGAGCCGGTCGGGGCAAAAACAACCCACATGACTGATGGGATTTGAACCCACTACTTCCCAGGTGGTTGTCCTTGACATTAACCACTACACCACGGTGCCTGATAAATTGTCTGAAGCTTAATTAGCGTGTTTTGTTTCATTATTGTTGATGGAACAAGGTTTTAGTAGAAGAAGTACAATATTTCTTTTTCATTTATATTGGGAGGAAGGTGGCAGAGTGGTTGAGATGTTCACCTGCCAATTCAGTATGTGAGAAGTACCTGGGTTGTCACCCGGCCTTTTTCCCCTTTTCTCTCCCCAGTTTGATTGACACATTAAACTGAACATTAAGTTCATTGGATGTGGACTATAACTGAGTCAGCCCGAACTGCCTTCCTGGTCCCCTGTGTACCTTAAAGAATCCACAGCAGTTGAAAATCAAAAAGGGGAGGCGGGGGGGAAGGGGGGTTCCACTGCCCTGGCAAAATTAATGTAGATTGAAGATGGCTGCCTGGTAGTTCTTACTAGGCCCAAAAAAGTGCCCTTGTTCTTCTTCTTTTTTCTGCGTTCCCTGGTCATGCTGGTCAGATACAAAGTCCGGTACCTCGGGCAAAGTCAGCAGTCTGTTGGAGTGAGTCTACCATTCCCCACAGCTTTTCTTGGAGTTCCACTGCACTGGGCCAAAACCCACGTCTTGGGCTGTCGAAGGTGGGACAGCACTGAAGTGTGTGGGCTGGGTTCTGTGGGCCTGTACCGCATTGGGGCGCTTATCTGTATGCGATATATTCAGGTGATATATGCGGGAGAGCAACTGGCAGTGTGCAGTTCTTAGTCTGAATGTGGCAACTTATTGGGCATGCTCAAGATGGTGAATGTCATCCTTCTATACCTCCACCTGTTGGCTTTCCTCTCCATGCAGTCCTGAACTGGCTGTGACTGATTGTCTTACCTCTCTCTAGATACAGCATGGGCAGGTTGGTGTTGTTGGCTGCCCGCCTTGGAGAGTCTGTCTGCCTCTTCATTCCCTCCACTTCCATAGCCATTGTTTTCAAACTGTTGTGTGAATGTAGGTAACTAGTAACGCAAAATACTTCATTTCCTAAAGCAGTACCTGCGCCTGACTATGTATGGTTGCACTTTTGTTCCATTTTTTGGCGAGTCGAAACTGTGTTTGTCCCAGCAAGATCAATTATCATTGTCGCACCGATTTGAGCATAGTTCTTTTCTTTGCAACTTGGTGTGTGAAATGTCTCTGTCTTCTTTTTGTTTATCTCATTTTTTCCAAACAACTCTATTTTGATCATTTGCGGGAAGCATTGTCTAGTTTTGTTTTCATGTTTTCAAGTGGTGGGAGTTGTGGTCTTTTTTTTTGTTAGGTTCATGGTGTGTTTTAACTTTTTGTTCCACTTGGCGATTTGACGGCTTTTTGTTGGTTTTCTACTTTTTTTTTGTTTTTGTATATCAAATGTTTGTGGCAGAACGTTTTCTATTTGTACTGCATGCAATGTATTGGTCTTGGACTTGTGGTGATTTTTCCAGGATATGGCTTTTGTCACGTGCTCGCTTTTTGTTTTGTTCTTTCGTATTATTGCTTGTGGATCTTGTTTTCATCTTTGTTTTCAGATACTTTGGTCGCCAAGAAACTTGCATCACCAACCCATTTTGTCGGCAAAGATTTCATTTGACCAACTTGTTTGAGATTTTGTTCTCAGCTGCATTATTATCCTTGTGGTGGTCATTTAGCTCATATGTATGGCAGAACGCTTTCGATGACTGTACAGTGGATCCTATTGTTAATGCTGACCTTCCACATACTGATGGCTTTCGTCACATTTTTTAACCTGCAGCAATGTTTTGTTATACACATATGCCATGTGGTTTAGCAGACTTCCAAGCTTTGCAGCCAGTCATAGCAGGATTGTCACTTTGGTTTGTTTCAGGTACAAGTGTAATAACAAATTAAAAGTGATCAGAATGAAAGCAGAGGTCCAGCATTTGTTACGCCTTGTACGGAAGGTGCTGACCAATCCAGCAGGCAACAGAAACTGAATGAAGACCAGCCACAGCACATTGTCATCTGCCCTTGGAATACACCAGAGTTCACTGTCCCACAGATACCATGTGGATCTACTTCTTTAACTACAGATGAACGAGGTGAATATGTGATGTAATCAAGGTGTTTCTTAAATATTTTTGGCAGTTGACTGATTACATTGAATCTGTCATCTATTAGAGGCTGTGGAAACATAGTTGGGTTTCATTACAAATTGTCAAAAGAATAGCACATGGAGGCTTAGATGAAGTTCACACTTCAATCTTTTCAAATTACAGTTGGCAATGGATTGGCCTGAAATAGAGAAGGTAGGTGGGGGGAATCATGTTGCCATGTCCTGGACAATAAAGTAGCTGAGGTAATAATTGGGCTGTTCACGCATGTGTGCCAATTCCTCTAGCAAAACCAGTTTTTTCACAGATTTGAAACACAAATAAATGGCCAAATGATCAGTGAAAGTAGTGGTTAGGGTTGATTGATTTGTGAAATGAGGTTTTCTTTTCTTA
>JADBJO010010783.1:29418-69778 GCA_016801955.1 Conus betulinus | reverse complement strand
TAACAATTAAACTCTTTCATTACACCACACTTAAAGTTATCATGAACAATGAAGATTACTATGAAAAATGTAAATCAGTAGTGTAAAAGTGTCCACGGCGCGCGTGATGAAGGTAAAGGTGTGTCTTAAACAAAGGCATGCGAGGGGGGTGGGCAGTTTGCGCGCGCGCGCCGTATTGATTATTTTGACATAGAGGCGCCAGGATTCTGGTGAAGGCAGTGGCTGGGGGGGGGGGGGGGGGGGGGGGGGGGGGCGTGGGGCATTCCTGCCTAGGGCCAGACTTGACACCCCCCCAAACCACCTCCCTCTGTATTTAATCCCTGGGAGGCAATCTGGACAACACTTCTGACCGGAAAGTAAATCCCGGGAGCTAGGGTTGGCACGTGCGTATTTCAGCTCTGTTGCGGGCGGGGGGGGGGGGGGGGGGGGGGGCGGGGGGGGGGGGGGGAGTTTCCAATGTTGCATCAGATGACTCACGAGGAGTTAAAAAAAAATAGAGGGGAGTCATTCTGGCCTTATCAGGACTGCCACCCACCCCACCCATGGCAACCCCCCCCAACCCCCCCACCCACCCAACCACCCACACATGCAGAGAGACACTTGACACTTGAAACTTTACTTGACCAAGATAAAGGAATCTTTAGGGGGGGGCCCTAACCATAAAAACCTATTATCCATTGTTCTTTGACCAACAGTACTAATAGTAAACAAAGTGACAGAAGCAAGAGAGAGCGAGCGAGAGATCGAGAGGCGCGAAGAGAGACCGAGGAGAGGAGGGAGGAGAGGAGAGGGGAGGAGAGAGAGAAGAGAATGAGAGAGGATGAGGGAGGAGAGGTTGAGATGAGAGAGAAAGTATGGAGAGAGAGAGAGAAGTGTAAAAAGATGGGGAGAGGAGAGAGCAGAATCGAGAGAGAGAGAGCAGAAGAGGAGAGAGAGGAGGGTTTAGGAGTGGGGAGAGGGAGAGGAGAGGGAGAGGGAGAGGAGAGACGGGGAGAGAGGAGAGACTGGAGAGAAGAGAAGAAAGGAGAGGAGAGAGGGAGGAGAGAGAGAGACGCTGGGAGAGACAGAGAGAGAGAGAGAGGGAAGACTAGCTAGAAAGACGAGGAGGAGAAGAGGGGGGAGAGAGGATGAGGGGTGAGGAGCGACGAGGAGAGAGAGAAGGTGTTGTTGTTAAATAAGTATAAGGAGAGAACGGGACGGGAGAAGTGGAGAGGAGGGGAGTGGGGGGAGACGCTAGAGACAGACACACACTGAGATAGATAAAGAAAACTACTAGACTGATCTTTCTGCAAATTTGTAGGTATCTTCATTATGGGTCAATTTTCCTTCTTTATGGAATATATCTCAGAAAGTACTTGGCCGATCTTTCTAAAAAAAAATTCAGGCGTGTTCATTATGGGTCAGGAATAATACCCGATGTTTTAGTTTACCGTTAAAGCAGTTACTTACGGCTGTAACGGCCTGTAACGGTTTTTCTTCTTATGGAATATCTCCGAAAGTACATGGCCGATCTTTGTGAAAATTAGCAAGTATGTTCATTATGGATTACGGATGATATCCGGAGTTTTAGTTTACCCCGTTATAGCCGTTACTAACGGCTGTAACGGCCTGTAACGGTTTTACTTCTTTAATGGAATATCTCAGAAAGTACTTGGCCGATCTTCTCTAAAAAAAATTGTAGATATGTTCATTATGGGTCATGAATAATGCCCGATGTGTTAGTTTACCGTTACTAACGGCTATAACGGCCTGTAACAGTATTTCTTCTTCATGGAATATCTCCGAAAGTACATGGCCGATCTTTGTGGAAATTAGCATGTATGTTCATTATGGTCACGAATAAGGCCCCGTGTTTAGTGTACCGTTATAGCTTTTACTAACGGCCTGTAACGGTTTTTCTTCTTCGTGGAATATCTCGGAAAGTACTTGGCCTATCTTTCTGAAAATTGTAGGCATCTTTATCATGGGTCACGAAGAATGCCCGATGTTTTAGTTTACCGTTACTTTAACGGTTTTTCTTCTTTATGGAATATCTCCGAAAGACGTGGCCGATCTTTGTGAAAATTAGCAGGTATGTTCATTATGGGTTACGGATGATATCCGGAGTTTTAGTTTACCCCGTTATAGCCGTTACTAACGGCTGTAATGACCTGCAACGGTTTTCCTTCTTTAATGGAATATCTCAGAAAGTACTTTGCCGATCTTTTTCTAAACAATTGTAGATAAGTTCATTATGGGTCATGAATAATGCCCAATGTGTCAGTTCACCGTTATAGCCGTTACTAACGGCTGTAACGGCCTGTACCAGTTTTTCTTCTTTATGGAATATCTCCGAAAGTACATGGCTGATCTTAATGGAATTTGGCATGTATGTTCATTATGGGTCACGAATGATGCCCGATGTTTAGTTTACCGTTATAGCCGTTACTAACAGCCTGTAACGGGTTTTCTCTCTTTAAGGAATATCTCCGAAAGTACTCGGCCGATAATTCTGAAAATTTGTAGGTATGTTCATTATGGGTCACGAATAATGCCTGATATTTTAGTTTACCGTTATAGCCGTTACTAACGGCTGTAACGGCCTGTAATGGTTTTCTTCTTTATGGAATATCTCCGAAATGACATGGCCGATCTTTGTAAAAATTAGCAGGTACGTTCATTATGGGTCACGGGTGATGCCCAAATGTTTTAGTTTACCGTTATAGTCGTTACTAACAGCTGTAACGGCCTCTAACGGTTCTTCTTTTTGGAATATATCCGAAAGTTCTCGGCCGATCTTTGTAAAAATTAGCAGATATGTCCATAATGGGTCACGGATGATGCCTGATATTTTAGTTTACCCTGTTATAGCCGTTACTAACGGCTGTAACAGCCTGTAACGGTTTTCCTTTTTTATGGAATATCTCAGAAAGTACTTGGCCGATCTTTCTGAAAATTTGTAGGCATGTTTATTATCGGACACGAATAATGCCCGATGTATTAGTTTACCGTTATATCCGTTACTAAAGGTTGTAACGGCCTGTAACTTTTTTTTTCTTCTTTATGGATTATCTCCGAAAGTAAAATGGCCGCCCATTTGTGAAAATTAGGAGGTACATTCATTATGGGTCACGGGTAATGCCCGATGTTTTAGTTTTCCCCGTTATAGCCGTTACTAACGGCTGTAACGGCCTGTAACGGTTTTCCTTCTTTATGGAATATCTCAGAAAGTACTCGGCTGATCTTTCTGAAAATTTGTATTAATGTACATTATGAGTCCCGAATAAGGCCCGATGTTTTGATTTGCCGTTATATCCGTTACTAACGGCTGTAACGGCCTGTAACGGTTTTTCTTCTTTATGGAATATCTCTGAAAGTACATGGCCAATTTTTGTAAACATTGGCAGGTATCTTCATAATGGGTCACGGATGATGCCCGATGTTTTAGTTTTCCCGTTATAGCCGTTGCTAACGGTCGTAACGGCCTGCAACAGTTTTCCTTCTTTATGGAATATATCTCAGAAAGTACTGGCAGATCTTTCTAAAAAAATGTAGGTATGTTCATTATGGGTCACGAATAATGCCCAATGTTTTAGGTTACCGTTATAGCCGTTACTAATGGCCTGTAACGGTTTTTTTTTCATGGAATATTAATACAGAAAGTACTTGGCCGATCTTTGTGAAAAATTAGCAGGTATGTTCATTTTGGGTCACGGATGATGCCCGATGTTTTAGTTTGCCGTCATAGCCGTTACTAACGGCTGTAACGGCCTGTAATGTTTTTTTTCTTCTTTATGGAATATCTCCGAAAGTACTTGGCCGATCTTTGTGAAAATTAGCAGGTATGCTCACCATGGGTTACGGATGATGCCCGATGTTTCAATTTACCGTTATAGATGTTACTACCGGCTGTAATGGCCCATAGCTTTTTTTTTCTTTTTATGAAATGTCTCTGAAAGTACATGACCGATCTTTGTGAGAATTAGCAGGTATGTTCATTATGGGTCACGGATCATGCCCGACGTTTTATTTTACCGTTATGGCCGTTACTAAGCCTATAACAACCCATAACGGTTTTTCTTTTTTATGGAATATCTCATAAAGTACTTGGTCGATCTTTCTGAAAATTTGTAGGTATTATGGGTCACGGATGATGCCCGATGTTTTATTTACCGTTATAGCCGTTACTAACGGCTAAAATCCCAGAAAGTTGTTGGCGGATCTTTGTAAAATTTTGTATGTTCATTATAGGTCACAGATGATGGCCAGTGTTTACCAGAATAGCCATTACTAACGGTTAGACCAGCCCAAGACGGTTTTTCCTCTTTATGGAATATATCAAGCGTATTCAGGATATAATGGGAGTACGCTTAATGCTTTGCATCTTGTTTCTTCTTCTTTTTGAACTGTTCATACACTACCCAAGACTAGAATTATTAAGTGACAATACATCAATAGGCAGCCGCAAATACCAGAGAGAGAGAGAGAGAGAGAGAGAGAGAGAGAGAGAGAGAGAGAGAGAGAGAGAGAGATAGGATATTTCCATGCTTCTTATCCAAAACATCATATATTAAACATCACTATGGAATTCCAATAGCGAGCAGCAATACATCAGTGCAATCAACAGTAACCATGGCACACATTTATCACCATGTAGATGCAGTGCTTCAAGAAATCAAAAGTATTAAAACACCAATCAGTAGTGACAATGCGCCAATAAAATCAGTGACCACAACATTCCTTCATAATGACATGGTTACAATAATCAATAAAACCAATGGTCACCATATCTCTCATTTTGTCATTATCTGGTTTAAAAAGAATCAATAGAAAGGAAGCAGGGTATCAGTTTAATATGCAGCAAAACAGAGGGTGTGCCCTGGTGTATGTATTTTGTCCCTAATAGTAATGACCTGCTGTGAAATGGGTAATTAGTTTTTCCCTGAAGGATTCTGCATTTTGAGTGCAACGGAAATGTATAGGAAGTGAATTCCAAACCACAATACCAGACTAAGATAAGCTTGATTTAGATAGATCTATTCTAGGTCTAGGAACCTGTGAGGAGAGAGAGAGAGAGAGAGAGAGAGAGAGAGAGAGAGAGAGAGAGAGAGAGAGAGAGAGAGAGAGAGAGAGAGAGAGAGAGAGAGAGAGAGAGACCTGGACCTGGTGTACAAACACTGAAGGAGAGAGAGAGAGGGAGAGAGAGAGAGAGAGAGAGAGAGAGAGAGAGAGAGAGAGAGAGAGAGAGAGAGAGAGAGAGAGCAAGGAGAAGAAGTCTCAAGTAGAACCATGCATGGGGAGAGAGAGAGAGAGAGAGACAATCACAATCACAATCACAATTTTATTGAGTAAACAAAATGTTCATTTCAAGGGGATCAAACACAAAAATCTCTATTCAATTTGTAATAGGTCCTACGCTAGGTGATATTGATTCTCTCTCTGTCACTCTCCCTCTCCCCCCCTCCCTCCCTCTCTCTCTCTCTCTCTCTCTCTCTCTCTCTCTCTCTCTCTCCTCTCCGTCTCACTCCTCTTCATTTTTTTTTTTTTTTTTTTTAATAATTCCACTGTAGCAATATATTCCAATGCGTACTTTCTTTCCATATCAGATATAATTTATTCTGCTAGCTCTACAATTCGAATTTCCGATCGTTTCTGAAATGCTTTATACAAAAACCGAGACAGCTGATTTACGGACACTTCATCGTCGGCCAGTGTTGCCGTTTGCTCTATGGATAACACTGGCATCTTTTCTGAAAAGGTTATAAGCCTTACAATCTAACAACACATGAGATTCATCTTCAACATCCTGCTTACAATGAGGACACAGCAAGTCTCGTGGTGCAACATCGTTTCTGTATCGCAGTTTGTGGACAAAGATGGGGGAAATTTCGAATCTAAAATTCGCATATATTTCTTTGTAGCATTTGGGGATACCATAGTCTAAGTATTTTTCGGTTTTCAACGTATGCTTGAAGCAGCTGTAAAATTCAAAACGATCTTTGGTTTCAATTTTGTCATGCCATATTTGTCCGTATTGGTCAGTCAGTCTTTGTTTAAATAAAGACAGAAAACTTCTTACGTCACCAACATTATGTTGTTGCCAGACATCACCGAACCCGTTTACACAAAGCAATTGTTTAACTTGAAATGCTCACGTTCTTTTGCCCAATTCCTGTAAATAGTTCAACATGATATAGGCTTTTCTTGGCAACGTTGTGGCTGGCATGCTGCACACTCTAAGCCAGTAGGGATGCATCTTTCTGCTGCTAGCACATACAGGGGATAACGACCGAGTTCTCCCAAGACCATACTGTTCGGTGACTGCATACCAACATTCAAATACCTTGTACATGCATATAGGTGGTTTTTTTTTTTTCAATAACATCGAGTTGTTGATAACCCCATATCTCTGCTCCATAAAGTAAAATAGACGTAACTTGGGTGTCAAACATTTTTTGAAAAAAAACTTCCCTCGGAACATCCCCTAGTTTCCAAAGGCACCTGAGTAATTGGCTAGTTCTGATCTTACCCTTCTTTGCAAGTTCTCGACAGCGCATGTCAAGGATATATTGGTTGTGAAATGTAGACCTAAATACTTATAACTGTTTACGACTTTAATATCTACATTTCCATATTTCCACTTTTCATTAGCCCGAGAAATCCCCCTTTTCTAAATACAATTATCTTAGTCTTTTCTAAATTTAGTTTTAAGGGAGAAGTTATCGGCAAACCCTTTGAGGATGTCAATTTGTTTTTGTAGACCTGCAAGGCAGTAGGAAGCGAGAGCCATTTCATCAGCAAAAAGAAGAATTAGAATCTGAGTCACGACGGGTGTTAGTTGAACTCCATGCTGACCATTCTGCGCAATCTCTAGCGCCAGTTCGTTTATGAAAAATGAGAATAATGTAGGGGACAGGACACAACCTTGTCTCACCCCCGCATTGCATTAAAAAAAAGTCTGTCATGCTACTGGGACATCTTACACATGATCTCACACAACGATACATTGTTTTCAGCATCCTTAACATTTTGCATCCAACGCCAGTGTTTCGAAGTACATTCCACAGGATATTTCTATTTACAGTGTCAAAAGCTTTTTTGAAATCGACAAAGCAAACATACAGTTTACCTGAAATTTTCAAAAGATATCGTTGCACAATAGCATACAAGACAGAAATGTTATCTGAAGTAGAATAACCTGTCCTGAAGCCACTTTGTTCTTCAGCAATCGTTCCATTCCTTCGGCCCAATTAACAAGACGATTGTTTAATATTTTTGCAAACATTTTTCCAAGTATACATAATAACGAGATACCTCGATAATTGCTGGGATTATCAGTATCTCCAGCTTTGAATAAGGCACAACGATTGCATCATTCCACGCGCTTGGATATTGTTGTGTGTCGAATATATGACTGAATAAGTGCGAAAGAAAAGGCAAAGTTTGATCCAAGGAATATGTCAACATTTCTGGCAAAATACTGTCTGGTCCTGGAGCCTTCTTCTGCTTGAGAGACTGAACAACACGCCTTATTTCGTCCGTGTCAATTGGTTTATCCAACTCCTCGATATATTCGTTGTTGTCCCCACAGTCAGTCGCAATATGTTCTACATTTTCATTTGTTTTGAACACAGACTGGAAAAATGGTTGCCACATTCCTGATCGGTGATGTTTGGTTTGTTTGTGCTTTACGGTTAATGCTTTTTACTTCTTTCCAGAACTTACTGGAATTCTCTTTAGCCTTTAAAGTAAGAGTTTCAAGTTGTTTTTTTTTTGTTTGTTTTTTTTTTTTAAAGATTTTTGTTTACTATTGAGTAAACGTCTATATGTAATTCTACTATCAACATACTTTCGCCTTAACTGGCTTTGTAATTTCTTGACTTTACAGCGAGTGAACATCCTCCACCACAACGTCTCATTTCCTTTTTTTTAGCTGTTCTGCACTCGTAGTCGAACCAGCTATTGGATTTAGAGCCGCTGCTGATTTTACGTTTCATGCACTCTGCTGCCTGAAGTAGTCCTTCATTTAGACACTTCACTGCTTCGTCAACTGACACTGTCCTGAGATTGATGGTGGCTTTGTTCAGAGCACATTGAAAATCATTGCTATGTATGTGCTGGCAAAATAACTCTTCTTTATCTTTGTCCCAGGAGAGAGAGAGAGAGAGAGAGAGAGAGAGAGAGAGAGAGAGAGAGAGAGAGAGAGAGAGAGAGAGAGAGAGAGAGAGAGAGAGAGAGAGAGAGAGAGAGAGAGAGAGAGAGAGAGAGAGAGAGACAAACAGATACTGGCGCAGACACAGAGGGAGAGGTTAAGCACTGGAGATGGCAGCAGCGGACAGAGACAGGCAGAGATCCCTTGCCATCGCCTCAATCACTGGATGGCACAGAGAGGATTGAACCTGACCTGCCTGGTGTTATCATTGGTTGGCGGTGACAGACACAGATCGGTCAGGTTGAACGTTTAACACAGAGAGGATTGAATCTGATCGTTGGTTGGCAGTGAAGATACAGAGCGGGCAGGCTGAATGCTTAACATGGAGCAACTCACTTCATGATGGGGTGTCTTCTTAGGCTGTACATAACTGAAGTAAGCAACAACCTATAAAAAGAGAAATGAATGAATGAATGAATCAACTAAGAATGATGATGATGGTGATGATGATGATGATGATAAAAATGATAATGATAATGATTATGATATAAAGATGATAACGATGATGATGATGATGATGATGATGATGATGATACAACCAAGGGTCGGTGAAACAAAAACAAACAAGGGTGTGGTTCATGCAGGTGGGGAATGCTCCGGAGGATGATGCTGGATCCCCTTCATACAATCCATGTACCCCGATCTCCTTCAGGCCACCCATTTCTTCCCACCCCTTTTCTTTAATCGGGTTCCTTATACTGTAGAAATTGTCGCTGGGCAGACTGCTCTTGTCAGAACGGATCAACAGCAACAGTCCTCAGCATCATCACAGCCATCAGCATCACAGCCATCAGCATCAACATCATCACAGCCATCAGCATCATCACAGCCATCAGCATCATTACAGCCATCAGCATCAGCACATCATCATCTCAGTCCTCTCCAGCAGGCACAGTTTTCACAGATGTCCCATCAGGCCTGCAGGCCCTACGCATCCAGGACAGTGATCTTAGGGATGATGAAGCGCAGAACCGGTGTCTCCAGGCCCTGAGGGGTATCAACGAGGTCATGATGGTAATATCGCAGATGATGTTCAGGAAATGCCTGGACAACAAAAATAACCCCCAACAATACATCAACCCCACCAACATCATTGTTTGTCAACTCCCCTCTATCACCCACTCGTCTATTCACCGCAGCATTGCTGATGGGGAGTGCGACATCATCATTCTCCACCGCCAGTATGGCATTCTGGTGGGTGAGGTCAAATCTGTCGGGGGATGGCAGGACTTCTCTACACAGTCACCAGCAGACCAAAACAAGACCATCGTGAAGGTTGTCATACAGGCCATAAAGCAACTGGGCAAACAGAAAACGCACTCAAGCACCTTGTACACGACATGGCTGGCGGCAACATCTGGGTGACAAAGGCGCTTCTTCTACCTAACATCACCTCAAATCAGCTGACTGCGGCAGTGGACAGCTCTCAGCAGCTTCAAGAGGTGAGTAGACATCATAGGCACGCCTTTGTGCTGAGAGACAAGACATTCTTTGCCGACTACAAATCAGATAACTCGTGGAAACAGGTCACGTATGTCAACTATCTACGTACTAATTGTAATGGTTTAGTTTGGCTCACAGCGTCATGACCACAAGCTTATACACATTGAAACTGATGAAGATCTATACACTGTATGAATTGTACATGCTGCAATTGATATAGTGTGTAACTGACACAGGTATGTAAACATTGCTACACACAAAGATCTGTACACGTTGTATAAACTGGGGTTGTGCGCACACCGACATTGGTTAAAAATAAGTCTAAATTGTTACACGTGTTACACAACAGAATATGCAGCAGCTTGCACGGTTACATCTTTGCAGGTTGCGAATGACATAGGTATGTATTCACTGTTAGATACATGTCAGTGCACACCGGCATCATTGTGGTGTACACATTGCAACTGATAAGTCTGTGCACACCGACACAGACCAGTACACACCAGTATCATTGTACAACATACACTGTAACAGACAGCTCTGTGCACACTGACACAGACCAGTACACACCAGTATCATTGTACAACATACACTGTAACAGACAGCTCTGTGCACACCGACACAGACCAGTACACACCAGTATCATTGTACAACATACACTGTAACAGACAGCTCTGTGCACACCGACACAGACCAGTACACACCAGTATCATTGTACAACATACACTGTAACAAACAGCTCTGTGCACACCGACACAGACCAGTACACACCAGTATCATTGTACAACATACACAGTAACAGCTCTGTGCACACCGACACAGACCAGCACACACCAGTATCATTGTACAACATACACTGTAACAGACAGCTCTGTGCACACTGACACAGACCAGTACACAACGGTATCATTGTACAGCATACACTGTAACAGACAGCTGTGTGCACACCGACACAGACCAGTACACACCAGTATTATTGTTACTACACACACTGTAACTAACAGCTCTGTGCACGCTGACAAAGACAAGTACACACCAGTATCATTGCACTACACACACTGCAACACACAGCTCTGTGCACACCGACACAGACCAGTACACAGCAGTGTCATTGTATTACACACACTGCAACACACAGCTCTGTGCACACTGACACAGACCAGTACACACCAGTATTATTGCTCCTACACACTGCCACTGATAAGTCTGTGACCATTGTCAGACACAGCTCTGATCTTCACGCTGACTGCTATCAGGGGAGTATTGTTTGGTGTGCGTCTGTCACAGCTCCTGTCTCGTTCGTCATGTCTTTAGATGGATCCCTCCGTCTCCTCAACAAAGGTGGCAGTACGTCGCAGGTCCTCAGTCCTCCGTAGAGCTTCCGGGTCACTGATATTGGGTCGGGCCAGGTTTTCTCTCGAAGCGCTTGGTGGAGCGGGCAGGACTGCAGCAGATGTTCTGTTGTCTGGCTGCCTGTTCTGCAGGGGCACTGCTCTGTGTTGCCGATGCGGAATTTAGAAAATAGGTGGTGTTTCAGGCGATTGTGGCCTGTCCTGAGCCTGAAAATGACTACCTGCTCTCGTCGAGTCAGCAGGTAGTACGGGTCTGCTGTGTTGTGGCGTGGATGCTGCTGCTTCCACTTGTTCTGCAGCAGCTTGGCCTTGATGAAGGTCCTGGATTCGGTGTAGCTGGTAGATCTGTCCATCTGCTCCTTTGTAGTGCCTTCCTTTGCCAGGAGCCAGCAGTCTCATTGCCGAGCACGTTGCAGTGGGAGGGAATCCACTGCAGGGTGACTGTGTGAGTTGTGCAGAGGGAGGCGAGAGATGAGGACAGATCGTTGAACTCTGGATCTCTGTTGGACTGAAGGGCCTGCAAGATGGACAGTGTGTCGGTCAGAAGACAACGTTGTGGCTGGCGTAGGGGCTGACCTCGATGCGGGCTGCTGCTGTTTTCAGGGCTTCTGCTTCATCTCTGTAATTTGTGGAGTACAGGCCTGTAGCGATCTTCACGCTGACAGCGACAAACACTCTGCAACTTTTAATTTTTGTCGTCATCCATCCTGAAGTATTGCGTCATTCTGTCGGATCGGTATCTGTTTCTTCTCAGTCATGCAGTGTTTTCAAAGTGTCATGCTATCTGTGATGGGACCTAATGTTTTGGAAGGATATTTTACGTAACACGTTTTTATAACATTGTGATTTAACAGAGTGTTTTCCGTCGCAGTATGATCAAGTTGGTTCAGCGGGGTATGCAGCCAGATCCAGATCCAGAGTGAAATCGTACATGTGATCTGTTGTATCGAAGGTAGCATGCTCTCCCTTTAATCATGTGACCTCTTTTTTAATGTCACTCTGCTTGACTGCATGTCAACAAACCGGCTGACCACCTTCCAGATTGTACTGTTATTTTAATATTAAACAACTGTTTTTATCACACCAGCTGTAATGAGTTATATCTGATCTGAAACGACAAGATAACAGAATGGCAACAAGGATGGGATCAAGAAAAGCTAAGTAGAACTTTTATTAACTTTGAGTTGTTCATCGCACTAGTAAACGTCCGTTAGTCAGATTTTCGTTTTGACCGTCTTGGCTTCATTACCAAGTTTTCCGGCGTTTTCTGTGCATGAAGACGAACAATCGGTTGGGATGAGGTGGTCTAAATGGATAGCGAAGTTTGAAAACATGTTGTGTGGACTGGACGTAACGAATAATGAACGAAAAAGAACGCTTCTTGCTGCATTACCTAAGCGTTGAGGCATACGATATCTTTGATAGTTTTACTGATGGAAAAAAAGGAGCAGACGACGCATACGACATAGCCAAAACGTCACTACAAAACTATTTCACGCCCCAAAAGAATGTAGCCTATGAAACATTTCGTTTTCGACAAGCAGTGCAGAATGAAGGAAGGGGAGCCCATTGACACATTCTACACAAGTATGCGCACACTTGCCTCTTCCTGTGATTTTGGCGTCAACAAAGAAAGAGAATTGCTGACACAAATTATGCAAGGCTGTAAATCTGTGAAGCTGAGAAGAGAGCTGCACTTAGAGACGACATGACCCTAGCCAAACTACTGGATGAAGCTCGAGCCACTGAACTATCAGATATTAGGGCTGCAGAGATGGAGAAAATGTAAACAACTACGAGTTCATTCAGTGCTCTTCAAATTGCTGGCAAGAAGAAAAACAGATGACACAGCCAAACTCCGTTCATTCCAGGACAGAACTCAAGGCAATCAGTCATTTCGTGGTCGTACCTCAAATCAAAGAAATCGTCCATCACAAAACTATAACCGTGACACAGAAAATGAAACTAGGTCACAGTAGGTGCCGCAATTGTGGTGGAAACTTCCCTCTTAGAGGCCCATGCCCAGCAAAAGGCAAAGAATGCAGAAAATGTAACAAAGTTGGACATTTTGCCAAAGTGTGCAGGTCATCCCAGAGAGTAAGGCATGTCAACAACGACAATGAAAAAGAAAACCGAAAGAGAAACACACAGAACCTGGGTCGTCTAATGATGAATCTGAAACTGCTTTTGTCATAGACAACAAGGTCAAGAAAATCAAAACACCAACAGTTGATGCATACATCTATGATGTATCAACCCGATTCATCATTGACACTGGTGCTACTGTCAATATCATCAGCTTAAAATCTTACGACAAGATAGAAAAAACACCTGCGCTGAGGAGACCATCCCTACAATTTATGCATACGGATCGAACAACCTCTTCCGGTCAAGGGGTTTCTGTCAACTACAATCACGTACAAGGACAGGCGAGCTCATGCAAAATTCTATGTAGTAGACACACCAGACCAAAACAGCAACCTTTGGAGTGCTGAGACAGCTCAGGCACTGAACATCATCCAGTTCGCATTTTCGTCAAAATCTCAGACAGTAAACATGCTGGATGAGTTTCCAATTTTGTTTGATGGACAAACGGGGAAAATCAAGAATACACAAATCAAACTGCATATTGACACTGAAGTTCAGCCCGTCAAGCAAAGGCACCGACGCATTCCTTTTCATGTTGGAAAGGATGTGAAACGAGAACTCGAACGTCTCGAGCAGGCCGACATCATCGACAAAGTAGAAGGACCAACACCCTGGGTGAGCCCCACAGTGATTGTTCCGAAGAAATCTGCTGGCGTCAGAGTATGTATAGATATGCGAGAAGCAAACAAGCAGTCAAGCGAGAAACACATCCAATGCCAACAATCGACGATCTCATCGCAGGTACGAACGGATCAACCGTTTTCAGCAAACTTGATTGACCTGTCTTCATCATGCACTTTGACAGTCAGCGTTGTTGTCATTGGCCTGTCTTCACCTCATGGACATTGACAATCAGCGTTGTTGTCATTGGCCAGTCCGTAATCTCAGCCATTTTCAACATTGAGAAATGACGGTAATAAAAAGGGAACTGGGCAGCCATAAGTTAAAGTTTCAGGTCTTCCTATTCATATTTCCGTGGAATAATTTCCTTTGAAAGATAATTTCTATGGTCAAACACTAAGGTGGCATCATTTAGTGTTGTTGTTGTTGTTGTTGTTGTTGTTGTGTGTGTCGTCGTTTTTCCCTCCTGTTGAATGTACTTTGGTATTTCACGAAAGAAGACATGAAGGCAAGCGAAAGGAGGGGGATCTCCCAATCCCCGGGTTTGCCGGGATCTGTGCTCGGCATCAAGAGTTTTTTTTCTTTTCTTTTCTTTTCTTTTCCTTCTTTTTTTTTTTTTTTTTCTTTTTTTTTTTCCTTTTTTTTTTTTTGAACTGGACCGCATGATTTATTGTAGAAGCAAAGGATCTGCAATAATTGTTGGAGTTCATATCTAAGACCATGTCTGTGCAAACTCTACGGCATGGGTTTGTACACACTGTATAAGATGGGGCTGCAGCACTCACAGTATGACATAGGTCTGCATACACTGCATGGCATGGGTCTGTATACACTCATGGTGTAGGTCTGTACACACTGTATAAACATAGGTGTGTATACACTGCAAGGTGTAGGTGTGTACACATTGCATGGTGTAGGTTTGTATACACACTTTGACATAGGTGTGTATACAAACACTGTATGACATAGGTATGTATACACTGCATGGTGAAGGTCTGTATACACTGCTGTACGACCATGACAGTGACGCCCTGACATGATGGTCTGTACATACAGTAATCCGCTGACACACCCCGACATGATGATCTGTACATGCCGTACGACCCATGACAGTGACCTCCCCTGGCTGAAGGGTCTGTCCTCTGTGTGTCCTACAGGCCTTGGTTCGGTGCACCAACAGTCAGGACACGGCACAGGCTATCGGGCGGTGTCTCTGTGCTGACCAGCTGCAACAGCCAGGCACCTGGTGGAGCGCGTTGTGGACAGAGGGACCCGACCCCTCCATGTCCGATACCACCTATGAAAGACTGGCGGCCAGGTAAGTCAACAACTTATGTGTATTCTGCGCATGTCTGTGATTTGTGTGAACACCTTGTCACTAGGAGAGGTTGACACGAATGGACACATTGTTAGCAGGTAAGGTTGACATGTATAGAAACGTTGTTACGCGGTGAGGTTGACATGTATGGACACGTTATCACATGAGGTTGACATGTATGGACACATTGTTACCAGGTGGGGTTGACATGTATGGACACCTTGTTAGCATGTGAGGTTGACATGTATAGACATGCTGTCACACGGTTAGGTCGACACATGTATGGACACGTTGTTACACGGTGAAGTTGACATTTATAGACATATAGTCACACGGTGAGGTTGACATGTATGGACACGTTGTTACAAGGTGAGGTTGACATGTATGGACACGTTGTTTACCAGTGAAGTTGACATGTATAGATATAGAGTCACACGGTGAGGTTGACATGTATGGACACGTTGTTACCAGGTGAAGTTGACATGTATAGATATATAGTCACACGGTGAGGTTGACATGTATGGACACGTTGTTACCAGGTGAAGTTGACATGTATAGATATATAGTCACACGGTGAGGTTGACATGTATGGACACGTTGTTACCAGTGAAAGTTGACATGTATAGATATATAGTCACACGGTGAAGTTGACATGTATGGACACATTGTTACCAGGTGAAGTTGACATGTTCAGATATATAGTCACACGGTGAGGTTGACATGTATGGACACATTGTTACCAGGTGTGGTCGACATGTATGGACACATTGTTACATGAGGAGGTTGACATGTGTGGACACGTTCTTACATGGTGAGGTTGACATGTATAGACACGTTGTTGCAGGTGAGGCTGACATGTAAGGGCACATTAATTGTTACCAGGAGAGGTTGACATGTATGGACACATTGTTACCAGGTGAGGTTGACATGTATGGACACATTGTTACACAGTGAGGTTGACATGTATGGACACATTGTTACACGGCGAGGTTGACATGTATGGACACATTGTTACCAGGTGAGGTTGACATGTATGGACACATTGTTACACAGTGAGGCTGACATGTATGGACACACTGTTACACAGTGAGGCTGACAAGTGACATGTATGGACACATTGTTATACAGTGAGGCTGACATGTATGGACACATTGTTACACAGTGAGGTCAACATGTATGGACACATTATTACACGGTGAGGCTGACATGTATGGACACATTGTTACACAGTGAGGCTGACGTGTATGGACACATTGTTACACAGTGAGGTTGACATGTATGGACACATTGTTACATGGTGAGGCTGACATGTATGGACACATTGTTACACGGTGAGGTCAACATGTATGGACACATTGTTACCAGGTGAGGTTGAAATGTATGGACACATTGTTACCAGGTGATGTTGACATGTATGGACACGTTGTTACACAGTGAGGTTGACATGTATGGACACATTGTTACACGGTGAGGCTGACATGTATGGACACATTGTTACCAGGTGAGATTGACATGTATGGACACATTGTTACCAGGTGAGGTTGACATGTATGAACACATTGTTACCAGGTAAGGTTGACATGTATGGACACCTTGTTACACGGTGAGGTCAACATGTATGGGTACGTTATTAGCAGATGAGGTTGACATGTATTGACACATTATTACTGGATAAGGTTGGTGGTCAGGAAATGTGAACGAATCACACACCACTCCACAGTCTGTGTCTGCACTGTTCGAGGGGGGGGGAACATCACCAGTTCCCAAGGACTGAACAGAACTCGGGGTGTCTTCAAATTTCTTATGGTATTTTCAGCTCAACAACAGACAAAGGGCTGAATAGAACTCGGAGTGTCTTCAAATTTCTTATGGTATTTCAGGTCAACAACAGACAAAGGGCTGAACAGAACTCGGGGTGTCTTCAAAGTTCCTACGGCATTTCAGGTCAACAACAGACAATGGGCTGAATAGAACTCGCGGTGTCTTCAAAGTTCCTACAGTATTTCAGGTCAACAACACAGTCGTAAGCAGGGCTGTCAGGTTCAGAAAAAGGTTCAGACAATAGTTCAGAGACAGTGTTTGTCAACGGCTGGAGAGGGATGGTTCACATAGTGTACAGCTCTGTCATGTGATCTCAGATCAAAATGGAACAAATAGCATCAATCTGATCAGTCCCCTCCTCCCTCCCATTTTGACACCCCCCCCTTCCCCCCCCACACACCCCACACACACACACTTTCAAAAGAAGTATCAACTTCCCTGCTCCTTTTTGCCCTGCTCACGTGGAGACCTGACTTTCCGGTCCCTGTGGGGGAAATCCCTGTCAATGTGTTCAGTTCACTGTCCATTCCCTGTGGGGAAATCCCTGTCCACGTGTTCAGTTCACTTTCCATTCCCTGTGGAGGAAATCCGTGTCAACGTGTCAGTTTCACTGTCAATTCCCTGTGGGGAAATCCCTGTCCACGTGTTCAGTTCACTTTCCATTCCCTGTGGTGGAAATCCCTGTCAACGTGTTCAGTTCACTGTCCATTCCCTGTGGGGGAATCCCTGTCCACGTGTTCAGTTCACTTTCCATTCCCTGTGGGGGAAATCCCTGTCCACATGTTCTGTTCACTTTCCATTCCCTGTGGGGGAAATCCCTGTCCACGTAATCAGTTCACTTTCCATTCCCTTTAGGGGAAATCCCTGTCCACATGTTCAGTTCATTTTCCATTCCTGTGGGGGAAATCCCTGTCCATGTATTCAGTTCACTTTCCATTCCCTGTGGGGGAAATCCCTGTCCACATGTTCAGTTCACTTTCCATTCCCTGTGGGGGAAATCCTGTCCACGTGTTCAGTTCACTTTCCATTCCCTGTGGGGGAAATCCCTGTCCACATGTTCAGTTCATTTTCCATTCCCTGTGGGGGAAATCCCTGTCCATGTGTTCAGTTCACTTTTCCATTCCCTGTAGGGGAAATCCCTGTCCACGTGTTCAGTTCTGGAGGACGGTCAGTGGATGGATATGATGGCGCCCTCTGGAGGTAGATGTTCATTCACGTTGACTGGGCGACCAAGCCACAATGGTCACGGCCATCAGCTGGGGGCTTGGTAAGTGGTGCCCTGTATGTGCTGGGTCAGAACAGGCACCACTGACCGACACCAACATGACCAGGGCTAGAAATTTCAGGAGCATTCCGTTGCCCTGGAAACAAGTTTTTGAGAAATCCTACTTGTCACCCAACGTTCTGATTCCCTCACTAAGACAACAAATGGTTGATAAAAGTATTGAAACTGCAGTGACACGTGACGTGACGTAACTTCATTTTTTTAAAACATCAATGTTGAAGGCGGGAGGGCAAGGCAGCAATGTTTTTTTTTTTTTTTTTTTTTTTTTTTTAAATCTCTCTTCGAATTTGACACTCTGTCTGTCTGTCTGTCTGTCTGTCTGTCTGTCTGTCTCTCTCTCTCTCTCTCTCTCTCTCTCTCTCTCTCTCTGCGAGAGCGAGAGAGGAAATGTGTGTGTGTGTGTGTGTGTGTGTGTGTGTGTGTGTGTGTGTGTGTGTGTGTGTGTGAGTGAGAGAGAGAGAGAGAGAGAGAGAGAGAGAGAGAGAGAGAGAGAGAGAGAGAGAGAGAGGAGGAGAGGGAGGAGAGGGATAGCAGAGAGGGAGCGAGACAGAGAGAGTGACAGACAGACAGACAGACAGAGAGATAGAAAGAGTGCGTGCGTGCGCTTGTGAATGTAACAGCATTTAGCTGATGTCTGCAGTGTGCAGGAAGGATACATACATGATATAAAAAGGAGAGGTGAGGTGAGCTCGGGGGTGGGGTGGTGGGGGCGATGTGGGACGAGAAGTAGGGGGAGGGGTTGGGATGGGATGTAGGGGGCAGGGGCAGATCTAAGTATGTTTCACAAAGAATCGTCAATAGCTTAACGCTTACGTATAACATAGTAACTTTAAAGTGCAACAATGAAGTAGTACAATTGTGTTAAAGAATGCTCTGTTGATACTATGAATCAAAGCTTCAGCATTGTCCAGTAACAGAATGCAGCAGTTCTTCCAAGTATTCATCTGAAAGGTCATTTGATGTATTTTTTTTTTTTTCTTTCTTTCTGCGATCACGGGCTGATACTCCTGCGGACACTGCCTACAGGCAGTGGAGTTTTGTGTGTATGACCGTTTTTCATCCCGCCATTAAGGCAGCCGTACTCCATCTTCGGGGAAGGTGCATGCTAAGTGTAACGTGTCATCCATACCAACGGCCAAACTGGCTTTCTCTTCCGAAAGTTAGTGATGGGATTTTACGTGTGTGCAAGATGTTATTGTGCGTGCGTTCACACACGAAACCTCGGTTTTATAGTCTCATTCGAAGGACTGTGTGGGGAATTGAGTCAGAACCAATGTTAACTCCGAGGAAAAAATCCCCTGTACTGAAATTCGAACCCAAACCCCAGGATCATGAGTCCAGCGCTCTACCAACTGAGCTATTCCGGCCCCCATTTGATGTGAATGAATCCGAGAGAAACGTTTGCGTCCTTTGACAAGTGAAGAAAATATAATCAAGTGTGATCAGTTACCCACATACGGAACTAACACTTTCAGAGAACTTTTTGAAAAGTATCAATCTGAAGCGGAACACAAGGGATATTATTAGTTTAGATATGATTTCAAATACATTTTTTTTTTAATTTGAAGGTAGCATCTTCTTATCAGTAAGATTACTTATCCTAAATATTTTCCATGCTGTTTCAAGGAGACTACAGTGTTCCTCAACTGAAAGGGAGATGTACAGATTTGTAGCTTATTCTGCTGTTTTTGCTCTTGTTTTGGCTGCTGTGTATGCCATTTCATTGCAATTTGATGTCACAGTAAGATTGTATCCCGCGAAATTCAGTGATGCGAAATTCAGTGACAGTGCATTTTACAGACAGGCAATGAAATGAAATAAAATTGTAAATCGAGGCCAGGCTGTATTTTGCCATCCAAATGTAGAAAATGAACACAGATTTGAACTCAAGTATTTTATTCAGAAAAAAAAAACGTTTCCTTTTGCCAGTTGACTAATTTAGGGAAAGCAACGGACAGACACAAAATATCACAAAGCCATTGGAAATCCTTCACTCAGTCAACAGCCTGTCTCGGGTGGGGATGGGGAAGGAGTCAATGTAGGCTGAACGCCTGTTTGGGGAATTGTGCTCATTCCATGCATGGACGGGAGAGCCTGTAATACTACTGTTATGTCTTTGAAATATCCCAGACCTCACACAAAAGGCAGAAGGAATATCATAATTATGCGTGTAAAGTAAGTGATCGACTTTCAAGAATAATAGTAACACTGGCGTCGACACTCCCCCTTCCTTCCCCTTAATATACTAAAGCGGGTGGGGGGAGGGGGGAGTAGAGAGGGCTGACCACCGTCTGTCCCCCCCCCACCCCTCCCCAATAACTGAAGCAAAAAAATACGGATTACATGGATGATGGTGCGCCTCCTCTCCCTCCACTTCTGCAGGAACTCTTATTCAGTTAGGTGTTGCCTCTGATGTGAGTCTTCCAGTCTGGCCTGTTGGTCGTGGCTCGTGGAACTAGGCTGCCTCTCTTGCACCCATGGAAGGTACCAGGTCCAATGCAACGGACGTGTGCGAGGCCCCCACAGTGAAGACAGCACCGTAGTTGGAAGGTTAAGATCCGATTCTGTTGGTAGCGTGTGCTGAAGTGTGGGGGGAGATGATGTAGCAGCTGTTGTTGAAAGCTGGAGATCCAAGAAGCGGGCTGCTGCACGTGGGATTGTGCTGCACGAGCAGTGAACGTCCCACGCGCCGTGCTCAGCTGAGTGCAGGTTCAGCAGATGCAACTGAGCGCACAGTGTCCACCGGCGTACACACACACCGTGTGTTCTAACTTGTGCAGGCTGGCACACACAGGTAGACTACTCGGTCACACGAATAACGGAAAGAGAGGGAGAAGAAAATGGAAGGCTGTGTTCTGAACATGCCACACGTCTTTTGGATGAGAGCCCTCAGAGCAGGCAACATGAATGTCTTCAGGATGGATTGTCAAGGTTCCCATCAGCTGCTACTGAACGGTTTAATGTTAGGATAGGTTTCCCTACATTTGTTCTCATTTTTGTTCTTCCTGCGTCCCCCCCCCCCCCCCCCCCCCCCCCCATTATTGTTTTTTTTTTTTACTAAATTGATCTTTGCCAAGTCATGAAAGTAATGATGAAAGAATTGTTAGACTGCGCTGTTTTTCCCCACTACTAAATTGTTCAGCATATACACACACACACACACACACACACACACACACACACACACACACACACACACACACACACACACACACACACACACACACACACACACACACACACACACACACACACACACACGAGAGGCACTGAACACACAGAGATGGCACTGCATAGTTTGAGAGACAGGACAACATGCGCCACACCTCACCATGAAAAATAATGAAAGAACACAGAGGCCTATTCAAAGTAAAATTCATGCTTTGACTCCATAGTATAATACATCAATGCACTATCTCAACATTAATATTTAACATAGTGACAATAGAGATAACGAAAAGCAAACTGTACCGTTTCTAAAAGACTGTTTTCCTTCAGCCTGTATGGTGGAACTACACAGGCCAGACACTCTGTTCCGAATGTTGGTATGGATTGAATTAATGCCAGCTGAAATCATTTGCTGTCATCGTTACCTAAATAAACATTCGGTCATATATTGGTTCTCGTAAGCGAATAAGTTTGAAACCAGAAGTTTGCCTGATACGATGGCCTAGTCGAAATAAAAGAGACCAAAGTCAAAGTCGCAGTATACGGACAGCCAACGAGTTTTGCATGCGACGGGCTCAGTGGTAGTCGCCCTGTTTGTCTGGACCAACATTCTGCAGATGGGGTCATGTCAATCTGCCCCCGTCTCATTGTGCCCCCGTCTCATTGTGCCCCCGTCTCATTGTGCCCCTGTCTCATTGTGCCCCCGTCTCATTGTGCCCCCGTCTCATTGTGCCCCTGTCTCATTGTGCCCCCGTCTCATTGTGCCCCGTCTCATTGTGCCCCTATCTCATTGTGCCCCTGTCTCATTGTGCCCCTGTCTCATTGTGCATTGTGCCCCTGTCTCATTGTGCCCCTGTCTCATTGTGCCCCCCGTCTCATTGTGCATTGTGCCCCTGTCTCATTGTGCCCCTGTCTCATTGTGCCCCTGTCTCATTGTGCCCCCGTCTCATTGTGCCCCTGTCTCATTGTGCCCCTGTCTCATTGTGCATTGTGCCCTGTCTCATTGTGCATTGTGCCCCTGTCTCATTGTGCATTGTGCCCCTGTCTCATTGTGCATTGTGCCCCTGTCTCATTGTGTCCCTGTCTCATGTGCCCTGTCTCATTGTGCCCCTGTCTCATTGTGCCCCCGTCTCATTCATTACGCCCTCTCTGTCCTAATGAACGCATGTATGTAGCCTAGTTTTAAAGAAAATGCGTTCATTTTGACAAAGGTTTTCTTCCTCTCTTCGTCCTCATACATGTCTAAAAACCAACAGACTTTTTAGTTTCAGCAGGAACCTCACGTGTGTGCCGCAGGGCATGAATGAATTCTTTGCAGTTAAAAAGAGAGAGAGACACAAAAACTGCACATTGTAGTTCAGGCGATTTAATTGAAAGTCAATAGATTTTACTTATACACAAACATAAAAATGTCGCCCATGGCTGCATATAAAGTGTAGCTCCCAAAATACTCATTTTACAAAAGGAATGACCCTTTATGCATTATAGTTATCATACCTTTTGCGACCAGTTCGGCGATGGAGAGGAGCGCCTGCCTTGTTAATGGGAGGTCGTGGGTTCATGTCCAGGTCGAGTCATACAAAAAAAATTGGCGTTCCTACAGCTGTCCTGCCTGGCGCCGGAGGTAAAAAAAACAAAACAAAACAAAACAAAACAAAAAAAACCAGTGTTAGAACAAATGGGATCGGTGTCCTATACTGTGACTAAGTGGAGTAGCGAAGCCCGGTGTGCTCAAAACCCGAAATTGATTTTTGCACGAATGAATCGATTCTTGAGTTCCTTCCTTCATCCTTTCCTTAATCTCTTCTTTGCTTCAGTTTTCTTCCATTCTTTCTGGTTTTCATTCTTGATTTCTTTCGTTCCTGGTTACTTCCTGACAGTTGTACTATTTGTTGTTGATATTTGTTTTAGTGTTTTGTCAGATATATCACTCATACTACGAAGGTGAAGAAGAGGAAGAATGGAAAGGGGGGACAGGAGGTTGTAGTTAGAGGGGGGGAGTTAATGACAGTTGTAGTGTTGATATTATTGCTGTCGGTGGCGTGCCACTCATTCTACATGGAGATCTCGCCGTAGGGCACTGAAGCTTTTTGGCCGCCCACAGCTGAGGTACAAGGACATCTAAGAGACATGAAGGCGCTCGAGATCAACACCGTGTCCTGGGAGGACCTTGCATCCGACCGCGCAGAGTGGAGGGACACGCTTCACAAAGCACTGAAGACTGGTGAACAGACAGCAGCAGCAGAGAGGAGAGACCGTAGAAAGCAAACGACAGCCATCAGACCAGCGTCATCACATAAATGTCACCCTCTGCGATAGAGGCTGCCACACCCGCCTTGGTCTCTACAGCCATAAGAGACGCTGCTTAAGCCAGACGGTCTGGCAATCCAGGCATAAACCTTAGACGGATTCATCCATGGCCAGTCATGACCAAAGGAGGCTTACTACAAAGCGTGTCACTTCTCATCACACTGGGCACAGTTCCCACCACGACAAAACGTTCTTAAAGGCCAAATGTCAAAAACAAAATAACACCTGGGTTGCATCCACTGAATCTGCATTTCCATGTCTCCCACACATCTCCTGCACGTCCCCTACTCATCATTTGCATTAAAAAGCATTGGAGCAGATGTGCAAGGACGCATGGAAACACGCCTTCATTATTTGTATGTTCGCCATTTTATTATCTGAAAAACGTGCAGGAGATGTGAAGCACACACGCAGAACACATGGAAACACAACCCTACACGACGATCTAACATTCATTTTTGTGACTTTGGTTATTTCAGAACGGCAACATCATTTCTTGCGATCCGATGTTAAGTGAAAATAACGACGCGAAAATTCCTCCAGATGGGCTCTATCAGTCACCTATGTTAAAAGAAGAAATCCCGATAAAAAAATTAATAGAGTTATGGCCCTGTAGTACAGAACTGAGACATTTTGTTCGGGACAGTGCCTGCATCTTACTGATCAGCCACTTTATATTGTGATTGGAAAGGGTGTAAAAGGCAAGGTGGATGGCCAACTTTATATTGTGATGGAAAAGGGTGTAAAAGGCAAGGTGGATGGCCAACTTTATATTGTGATTTGAAAGGGTGTAAAAGGCAAGGTGGATGGCCAACTTTATATTGTGATTTGAAAGGGTGTAAAAGGGTGGACAGCCAACTTTATATTGTGATTTTGAAGGGTGTAAAGGCATGGTGGATTGCTAAACGCTTTCTTATATTTAAAATCCCACTGTGAGGATTGTGTCCAAATTAGATACTGGCGAAGTCTTGTTCCCTAACTCTCTGTATTGCCCTACATTACCCCCGTACCATTGTGCAATATCACGCTTCAACAAAATGGTCACTTATTCCCCAAACGTGTTCAAAATCATTTTAGTAAAAAAGAAAGAGAAAATTGAGCGTAACTGAAATTTTACTAAAGAAAAAGAAAATGATGGTGAGAAGAATAAGAAGGAAAAGGACGGGTTTGTGTCATTTTTCCCCACATATATTGATTCATGTGAAAATTTTCGTCGAAAAGAGATGGTTTCTGCTTAATTTATACGTGGCACGGGAGCACAATGTGTGTGTGTGTGTGTGTGGGGGGGGGGGGGGGGGGGGGGGGGGGCACACAGGGGGCACAATGACAGGGGGCACAATGAGAGGGGGGCACAATGAGAGGGGGGCACAATGAGAGGGAGGCACAATGAGAGGGGGGCACAATGAGAGGGGGGCATAAGAGAGATGGGGGCACAATGAGAAGGGGGCACAATGAGATGACATTGAGGGCACAATGAGACGGGGGCACATTAATACGTACCCTCGCCCTAGCTCCTGAGTCGGCGACTGTGGGCGACTTACACTGGTTTCCTGACGTGTGCCGACCAGGCAGCGCTCGCTTTACGAGGTTAAACGGTTGCTGAAACTGGAAGAGACATCAGTCGGGACCTGTGTTTCTGCTGATTTAAAGGATTTATGAAATCGACAGCCTATCTTTTAGTATTAAAAAGACGTTTTAAACATTTTCTCTGTCAGATAATACATCATTCTGTATGTGAACTGAATTATATTTGATGTGATATGACAAAATACAATATGCGACCTGTGCATCCCTGCTTCTATGCACAAGGATTCATTCTCTTCAACTTACGGTAAGACAGATTTCTTTTTTTTTTACTTTGTTCACTCTTATGATCGATAGGGAATGCATGTAAACTGTGAACTATTAGGGCAAAGGGAATCACAAATTTATCTTGACGCATATAGGGCCTAACGTTATTATCATCGCACAGAAAACATTCGCCTCACGGCAGATCAAGAGGTCTAACATCTTACGTATTAGATCAGAAATAGACATTGCGACCTCATGTTCAACAACAACGGCCCAAATCTGAGCCAATACTTTACTTACATGCCCACTGTCAATGTAAGGGCTAAAAGGTATTTCGGCAACATACATCTCATGCAGTATTAACACCCATTTCATGACACTGTCCATCAATTACTGAAATAGCAGACAACTTCAATACACCACATGACAGTCCAGTCAAATGTCAACAAACCCTGGATAATTCGTTGAGTGCCACACGTAGCCAAATCCAACACAAACTGATTAAAGTAGAAAACCAGCATCCCCCATTAACATTCAGAATACACACAGAAATTTGTCCCACCGTGCTGTTATGGACAAAACAGATACATGAATGAAATGACCCAAACTAGAATTTCCCCGCACAATGGCGACTGCATTCGATGCAGTCACAGTGTAAGAAGCTTAAGTCAGTTTGTGAGGTTTCCAGACACTGACTTGAATAATTTCAAAAACGTGAAAAGACAACACAGAACGAAAAGCTATAGTAAATCCTATTGCCATGTAAAAGTAACTCAAGGCATTTTTTTTTTTTGAAATAATTGAATTGAAGATCCAGCAGAAGACAGATGACCGTGATCTGTGTATGGGGTAGGAGTTGGGAAACTGTGAGATGAAGACAACAACAACAACAACAAACACGCGAACACGCAATCGGGAACACAATCGGAAATGTCCAGTGGGACTGAGAATAGAGTTTGTGTTGGTACGTTCAAGCATGATGGGCATTGTGTATGTAGACGGATAAAACATGGGAGCGATCGATCCTGCATTGACTGACTGCAGATCGATCCAAAATGACGGAAACTTTTTTTTTTTTTTTATTAGAGGGTAGGGGTAAGAATATCTAAGTCAAACGTTTTGTGAGCACAATCGCACAATCTGAGATATGTCAAAGCATAGTAAAAGTATGTCAGCATTCACATATAGCATTATTTAAAAAAAAAAAAATCAATAGATTTGAAACAGAACGATGATTAAACGATGGGGAATTCAAGCTGACTAGAGTGCCTCTGACTCCTCTGTGGAACAAGACCACGCCTGTGCCTAAGAGACAGAGACTGGGAACTCCGAACGTGTGAAGGAATATATAGGCAAAACAAGAAGTATATTTTTTTTTAAACTCTGATAAGCAGAATTTCGAGCAAGGCGCTATCTCGGGTCAAAGTATGTAAGAATGACACGAATTCTCCATGTTATCTAGGTGTAGAAACACAGTCATGTTTCAACTGCCATCTCTCTCTCTCTCTCTCTCTCTCTCTCTCTCTCTCTCTCTCTCTCTCTCTCTCTCTACACAGATGTGTGTGTGTGTGTGTGTGTGTGTGTGTGTGTGTGTGTGTGTGTGTGTGTGTGTGTGTGTGTGTGTGTGGACTGTAACAGGTTCTGTGGACCAGCCAGCACGGTCGACATCCCCACAGCTGGCCAACCACGCAAGGTGCTGAGGACCTTCGGAGAGGCTGTGGCCGAAACTGCCCTGCGCTTCTCCTCCCTCGTCCTCACGCCCCAGCAGGTGGCTCTGCTCAACATGCAGCCAGAGCCACAACACCTACCTGCGGGGTCCGCCAGGTTGCGGGAAAACTGTAGTCCTGGTTCTGAAGGCCCTGCAGTGGGCGAGGCAGGGGAGGCAAGTGGTCGTTGTTAGTCAGTCTCGCAATGCAGCAGTGACCATCTTGGTGAAGGAGCAGCTTGACAGAGAATGCTGGGGACAGCAGCAGCAGCATCACCAGCTGGAAGCATCCACCGCTTCAGCTGTCACATCGATGACGTCAAAAAGGATGCTTCCCGTCTGGTGAAGCTGCTCCGTGCTGGTCCTAATACTGATGCCTTCATCCTCTTTGATGAGGTTCCTATTGACAGGTCAGTTTTTTTTTTTTTTTTTTACTTAGGTCACATGTGTGTGTGTGTGTGTGTGTGTGTGTGTGTGTGTGTGTGTGACAAAACAGAGCTATTACAGGATGTCTCCACCCCTCCTCTCCCGAATCGCCCCCTTCCTCCCCATCACTCCCCGCCCCACCTCATCCCAGCTGGTCCAGATGAACACAAATAGACAACACACCAATCAAATATAGAATCTGCTCTCTTTGTTCGGGATATCATCTCCCTGTATGAACACGTTCAACGACTCGCGCAAATTAAGGAAAAAAAATGAATAAATGAACACATTAATAAGCAAATAAATAAATGAATGAAAAAAAAAAGGAAAATAGATAAATAAATAAATAAACGCGAACATATCGATAAACAAATGAATGAATGAGTAAAATAAGTCAATGAAGAAATAAATACATGGAGCAAGGAAGGAACTGATAAAAAGGTAAATAAAGGGATTAATCAATTGATCAATTGATTCATAAAGATACATATGCGGTATAAGCAATGTGAACAAAAATAAAAGACAGATAACCACAGATTTAGCTCATAAGATATAGGTAGCGGTGAACAGTTGTTTCCCCCTTTCACCAGATTACCTCTGTATTCATCTTGTGTGTTGTTATTCACGCGCTGTTCTGTTTAGTGTATCTATGTATAGTGCAGTGCACTAGGTAGTTTATGTTGTCTTTTATATCAAAACAGTGTTAATTCATGTCAGTGTTTTATAGTATTGCAATGTGTTGTCTTGTATTTCAGTGTACTGTACTGTTGTCACAAGAAGTTTCTGTGGGCAGAGCTTGGGGCATTCTCTCCGGCAAAACTGGCAAATTTCTCTGGTGCCGCCATTTATCATGCCAGCATGGATGTAGGGGTTCAGCTCTTAGTACAGTTTTTGCCCCAGAGCCCGATCCACCATCTCCGAAAAAAAATAAGAAAGAAAAAATCGACAATCGAGACTCAAAAATGTTGCCTTCAGTCGTTGAATGCAACACACATTCCTATCATTCGACGCAGAATTCGCCGATAATTATTTGTCACAAAGTGCATTAAATTTGTAAGATCCAAACGGTAGCGAAAAACTCATTCCTCTCATCATCATTTGCATGGATGCACCTTTCCCCCGCATTCTTCTCCGCTTCCTGACCCCACTCCCCCCCCCCTTCTTCCTCAAATACCGCGCACTCTCTTCTCCCCTCTCCTCCCCACACAGATTCAGAATGAAACACATCACAACTGGTTTCAGTGGAGGGTTCACGGCTTCACACAAATACACGATGGGCAACTCGCTCCCCTTCTCTCACCATACAGCACCCCCCCCCCCCCCCCCCCCCACACACACACACACACATACACACACGCAAATGCGTTTGCTATGTAATGTCACTCAATCTGTGCGAATACAGTGAATAGACTATTCTATTCTAAAACACCATTCTTCAGAGCTTTTTCCAGGAAAACAGGCCTGCCCAATCCTGCTGAATGCATTTGTTAATGACATTCTAACTTACGTGCAGACGACGATTTCTTCTAATTCGATCACAAACGACAGCACCGAATTTCCATGTCTGTTAGATGCACATGACGGAATAGTTCTCTTCATCTACAAAGCTGGCTTACAAAATAAATGAAACTGTATATGTACAGCATTGAATGGGGATTTCTGAACCAATTTCACCAAAATATGATCCTAAAATACCTCTTGCATTCAAAGATCTGTCAAATGTCATGCAAATCACAAAACCAGCACAGATTTTGAGGGATTATTTTCCGTAAAATGGCGCAAGTGCTCAATAACATTTTGTAAAGTAAGCAAAGAAAACACTGCACACCCTGAAATGAACAGGAAAAAAGTTCAACACTGAAATCGGACCGAATGATTCACCTCTGTAATGTGCTAATTATACCAGTATCCATTTGTTGGGGTTGACATGTGGTTCGCTTCTACAGATCTTGACATGAGCAGCGCAGTTCTCGTATTCCAACCCTTTTCTTCCGAGTTTATCTCTAACACCACCACCACCATCCATCACCCCCCTCCGTCCCCCTTCCTCCCCCCCCCCCCCCCCCCCCCCCCCCCACTCCCATAAACACACATGCAAACGCACACGAGTCTGCAATTGTAAACGCCGCCTGCTTAAAATGCAGTGAGTCTTCCTGCCTCAGTTGAACATGGTTGATGCCCAGTCAGGTTACAAACTGTAACAAAAGCGAACTACAAATCACACCTCGAACAGGCATCTGAAAGCCTGCTTCAGAAGGTAGAAACATCCGACACTCCATTGCTAGAATTCATCCGACATGTTCCACATGAAATGGAAATGATTCATATCTAGAGGGAACAAAAACATGCCATGAACAAAGAATTGGATTCCAAAAAGACATCTGTCTTAACACAACAAAAAGGCGGCACTTTGAGAACGCATTCTTTCAAAGAATTTACTGGAAACTTTCGATTAAAAAGTAAACGCACATCATTTTGCACGAAGTCATGAAGTCAGCAGACATCGCTACAGTGGTCACGATACACAAACAGAAAAGAATAGATACATGGACATCACAGATGGAGTGAGAGATTTGGTAGGTAGACATATATTATTCTCTGTGGTCTGGACATCTACTCCATCAAGATTTACCAGACCCAGACATGTGCAAACAATGTTCGAGTGACATTGACATGCTCTGCTGTGATGCTCTACAAAGCCATGTTGCAAAATATGCCCGTGATTCCATGAACATGAAACGACTGTAATGGCTCCGAATATGGGGCCAGTATAAACTGTCGTTCAAACAAAAACTGTGCTCTCTTTTTGTATAATCTGTTATTAACATGTTGTGTCTGTACCTCTTGACAATTAAACTCTTAAGTCACACACACACACACACACACACACACACACACACACACACACACACACACACACACAGTTAAGAAAAAAAAAATTAAAAAAACCCTTCTTATGAGAATGTTGATAACATGTACAGACGCTAGGAATTTTCTGACAGTCTTCATTTTAACATTTGGACTTTGATAAATGACAATCTTTTTAACAAATTCTTGAAATAACAACAAAGACAAGAAAAGCCTTGGTTTGATGCATTCGTGATCCCATACATTTAATATGTCCGACATTCAAAATCCTTTTTTTTCAGGTTAAAGCTGAATGCTTTTCAAGCCGAATTCAGTAAAATGGAATATGTGTTTTAAGAGCAGTCAGAAACTCTCCATAGCTCTTTTTCAATTGTCTCTATGTCATGGACGATCATCAGCCTCGTTTGATTACATTTTCTTTAATAATCAGAATACTTCAACGGTTCTAAATGTTGTTTGCACTTTCTCTCTTGTTTCATATATTGTTTCAATCACTTTGCTAAAATTCCGCGTAGTGTTTATGATTTTTCCCCATGTCTTTTTTTTTTTCTCGTTTATTCTTTAAGGTAAACACACACTCATTTGTCCTTAAACATTCTTGCACATATACATCAACAAGCGACCCCCCCCCCCCCCCCCCCCCCTCCCGCCCCCCTCTACAACATTATCCCCCATCCGACCCCCACCTGCCCCACACCCATCCCTCTCAGAGTAAGAGAAAGACATGGAGTGACAGACACACAGACAGATAGACAGACAACAAACTGATAGACGAAGACAGAGACATTCACAGAGAGTCAAGTCTGAAACCGAATGAACACTAGAACACACTGACTGATTATTGCCACCACTGCTATTATCACTGTTCATTCCTCTACTGCTGCTGTTGCTGATATTACTACTGCTGCCATAAATACTGCTGCTACAACAACAACAACAACAACAACTACTACTACTACTACTGCTGCTGCTGCTGCTGCTGCTGCTGTTACTACTACTACTGCTGCTGCTGCTGCTTCTGCTACCATTACTATTGCTACTACTTCTACTACTACTACTACTACTACTACTACTACTACTACTACCACCCACCCCCACCACCATCCCCACCGCCGCCGCCACTACTGCTGTTCCAATACACAAAGAGAATGCGAAATATTCAGAAGGTGTGCTATGAATGCGCTGCTCATATTTCAGAACTAAATGGAGAATTGAAAGAGAAAGAGGGAAACACGAGGCAAAGACTACTGCTGGTACTGCCGCCACTACTGCTGCACAGCTGCTGCTGTTGCTGCTGCTACTGCTACAGCTGCTGCTGTACTACTTCTGCTGATATCACAACTACTTCAATAGTAGCACTAAGTATGAAGAATTTAATAGACATTGAAGACATGTGACTATAGACTATGTGGTGTAGATCTATAGATCCTGTTTTAGATCTACACGGAGTTCACGGGACCTACAGGACTTTGTTTCCTGTGTCACAGTGGCAGGTTCATCCAGTGGCTGACAGAAGTCCGGCACCGACTGCCCTCAGTCCGTGTGTGTGGGCAGCGTCAGTGTGGAGAGTGGACAATGGCCCCACACCCCCCTCCGTCCTGGCTGGAGATCCACAAAGTCATTGAACCTCTGCGGTCACCGCCTACAGTGACCAGACAGGTGGAGAGGTCAAGTTGGATGAAAGGCAGCGACATTCCCCGGTATGGCGCCCCAGCACTGCCTGCCCCCACAGAGGGGCCACCAGTCCGGCACCTAAGTCACTGGGAGGGGTCGTGCAGGTCACAGTGCAGGGTGGCCCTGGGAGTGTGCCCTGTGTGCCGACACCATTGGTCAACTCCTGACCAGCGACATATATACGAGATGGCCAGGTACGAACTGTTCTGTCTCATCATCGTCACCATCATCAACATCTCATCATCATCATCATCATCATCTGGTGATGACAGGAATTTAAATCTAATTCTGTACGATGTACAAGTACTGACGGGAAAATAGATCTGGATCTCCTCCTCTGATTCACATTTATTTCTTGTACACAATGGATGATGGCTAGTTGTCTTTGCATATATCTGTTTGTCTGTCTGTTTGCCTGTCTGTCTGTCAGTGTGTCTGTTTATCTTTCTGTCTGTTTGTCTGGCTGGCTGGTTGGCTGGCTAGGTGTCTGTCAGTGTGTCTGTGTGCATCAGACCAGCCAGGGGTGGAGGGGTGGAGGTGTACAGTGACGTCATGTCATCATGATCATGCTGTTTTCAGGTTCCCCCCAGTAAAGGGACACTTGGGTTCTCTGTGAACACCTTCATGCTGCCCGCGATGCTGACGTCCTTGTACGTCGTCTGAGTGGCCGTTACCAGGTACCGGTCAGGGCGGTGCCACGCCCCCCCCAGTGAGAGTGATGCACGGGACCTGGCCCTGGCCCTCACTGACCAGGTCATCGTCACAGACTACGACAATGTCCAGGGGATGGAGAGGGCGGTGGTCATAGCGCTGGGAGGGGGGCGTGACCAATTGTCATGGTCCAGGTCCACCAGTTTTCTGTGCATCATTGACTGACACCACCACAGGGACAGCCTGTCACCGTGATGTCACGCCGCCACACCTCGTCACCAACGGCTTCATATTTCTCTCCCCCCCCCCACCCCTCCCTCCCTGCTCTTCATCTTTCTGTTCTTTTCTTCTTTCTTTCGTTCCATCTTTCCTTTCCTCCCCTTTCTTTCTTCTTCTTTTCCTTCGTTCCTGTCTTCCGTTCCTCCATCACCTCTTCGTTCACTCTTTTCTTCATTCCCCCTTTGTCATTTCCTCGTTTATTTCGTCCGTCTGTTCTTCTTCAGTGACATTCGTTTACATTCATTCCTTCTTCCCGTCTGCACTCTTTCTTTCTTTCTGTCTGTCTGTCTGTCTTTCTATATGTGACGTCATTTACACAGTGACGTCAAACACTGAACTCGTGTGACATAGAGAGCGCGCTGGCGGTATTTTCAACACACCGTGGCAGAACTTAAGAAGCCGAACTGTGTATCAACATTTTTTTTCTGTCTGTCTGTCTCTCTGTCTCTGTCTGTCTGTCTGTCTGTCTCTGTCTCTCTCTCTCTCTCTCTCTCTCTCTCTCTCTCTCTCTCTCTCTCAGCAGTGAGCTGTCGTGATTACGAGGGAAGACGCACTGTACAGGCTCTGTTGTTAATTGCTGCAGACTTGGTCATTTCTGTGTCTTCATGTTGAACAGACTGATGCGTTAAGTGCTATGCTGTGCGGAGGAACCCAGTTTCGGTCTGTATGTGGCCTTTTTGTGCCGATTTTCATCGGCTTCATGTTGAAGAGAGAGTCCAAAGAAAGGTGGCCACACGTATCGCCATGTTGTCCCTTTCCCGCAGTTTGGACGGTCGTGTTTTTGGATTGTTGCTCTCCTACCTGTTTTGGGGGAGGTTTTTTTTTTGCTTTTTGTTTTTTTTACTCAATGCGGGGGCATCAAGAGCAATCCTGGACCCAGTCCTCTCCCAGGCAGGATACCACAAGGCAGACTCGGTTCAGCAGTGTCGGAGGTTCCCACTGGGTTAGTCTGGACAAATCTGGTGATCCTCGCTCTTCGACGTCATCGAGTTCGGAGCCGACACTGAGCAAAATCATGGCTGGGATTGTGTCTTCCAGTGAGCAGACGAACGCCAAGCTGGAGGAGCTCAGCTCAGGAAGGAGGGCCACGATCTGCGTGATTTCTATGTGTCTCTCCAGACTGAAGTGTGGACCTTGACAGATGAACTTGTCGAGCTACGTAACCAGAACCAAGATCTGAAGAAAACAAACAGCGCCTTGTGTGCAAAGCTTGACGAATGCGATGCCAGAGTGAATGACTTGGACGGCCGCTCCAAACGCAACAATATTATTTTTCATGGTTTACCTAGGAGTGACAAGGAATCGAATGCAGACTGTGAAGGTTTACTTTGTGACCTGTTCACAAACGAACTGGAACTGACCGACGACGTGGAGCTCAGTAGGGTGCACCGGCTGAACAACAGACATGACTCTCCTAGCATTGCCCGTTGTGTTTTCTACAAACAAAAAATGAGAATTCTGCAAAGTAAACGGAAGCTTCAAGGGTCCAATGTGTTCATAGGGGAAGACCTCTCCCGACGTGTGAGAGACCTCAGAAAGAGACTGTCTCCACATCTCAAACGAGCCAGGCAGGACGGCAAGAGAGCCACAATGGTCTTCAACCATCTGTTGATCGATGGGAAAAGTATACCGTGGATGGTGAAGACAGACTGATAAAGATGAGATAGGGTGTCAGCCGGTCCCTGTATTCACCTGTACGTGGGGTAGTTTTTGGGGGGACTCACAGGAAACCCGTACACTGGTGTCATCGCTGGCGACCAGAGTAACTGACAGTGCCAGTGCACGTGATTTTGTAGATGTGTCCGTGAGCTGTGTGGAGAGTGGAGAGGACAGTGTGCGGTGAAACTGTGTTGAGAGTGGAGAGGACAGTTTGTGTGGTGAACAGTGTGGAGAGGACAGTTTGTGTGGTGAACTGTGTGGAGAGTGGAGCGGACAGTTTGTGTGGTGAACCGTGTGGAGAGTGAAGGGGACAGTTTGTGTGGTGAACTTTGTGGAGAGTGGAGGTGACAGTTTGTATGGTGAACTGTGTGGAGAGTGGAGAGGACAGTTTGTGTGGTGAACTGTGTGGAGAGTGGAGCGGACAGTTTGTGTGGTGAACCGTGTGGAGAGTGAAGGGGACAGTTTGTGTGGTGAAACTGTGTGGAGAGTGGAGAGGACAGTTTGTACAGTGAACTGTGTGGAGAGTGGAGGGGACAGTTTGTATGGTGAGCTGTGTGGAGAGTGGAGGGGACAGTTTGTACAGTGAACTGTGTGGAGAGTGGAGGAGACAGTTTGTGCGGTGAACTGTGTGGAGATGGAGGGGACATTTTGTATGGTGAACTGTGTGGAGATGGGAGGGGACATTTTGTATGGTGAACTGTGTGGAGAGTGGAGGGGACAGTTTGTACGGTGAACTGTGTGGAGATGGGAGGGAACATTTTGTATGGTGAACTGTGTGGAGAGTGGAGGGGACAGTTTGTACAGTGAACTGTGTGGAGAGTGGAGGAGACAGTTTGTGCGGTGAACTGTGTGGAGATGGGAGGGGACATTTTGTATGGTGAACTGTGTGGAGATGGGAGGGGACATTTTGTATGGTGAACTGTGTGGAGAGTGGAGGGGACAGTTTGTACGGTGAACTGTGTGGAGATGGGAGGGAACATTTTGTATGGTGAACTGTGTGGAGATGGGAGGGAACAGTTTGTACGGTGAACTGTGTGGAGATGGGAGGAACATTTTGTATGGTGAACTGTGTGGAGAGTGGAGGGGACAGTTTGTGCGGTGAACTGTGTGGAGATGGGAGGGAACAGTTTGTGCCGTGAGCTGCATAGGGAGAAAAAGACGTGTGAGTGAGAGCGTTGTAGGAAAAAAAAAAAAAAAAAAGACCGAGCTTTTGATGGTAATGTGTATAATAATGTTTGTGCTGAAACAAAGTCATTTTCTTTCTTATATAGTCATTAAAATGGAATTATGTCAAAATTGTCTGATATGGACTTCATCTCATTTGTCAGTTCGTTCGATTTTATATGTTTTGTTGAAACCTTTGTAGGTGAATTTTTTTCAACCGTCTTTTCCGGCTATACAAGTTTGTGTGTTTCTGCTGTAAGATTCACTACTCACGGGAGACGATCAGGTAGTATATGTTTGATTAAAAATGAACTTATGTCATGTGTTTAAACAGGTTGATATTAAGTCAAATGTTTTTGGTGCATTTATCCTTTGCAAGTCATTGTTTGGTTCTGTTAAAGATGTTCTGTGTGTATTTTGTTATGTTCCCCCTGAGGGGTCTCCATATCATGCTTATTTTGACTGTGAATATGGTATTGCGTTTACTGGAAGAATATGTCACTGACTGCTTGTTGGCTCATGGTGATATGTATGCCTTATTGTGGGGGGATCTGGATAGTAGGATTTCAAACCTTTCTCATCATTGTCAGGAAAACTCCGATAGTGAAGTCAGGAAAACTGCGATAGTGATGTCAGGAAAACTGCGATAGTGAGTGATGTCAGGAAAACTGCCATAGTGAAGTCAGGAAGACTGCGATAGTGAAGTCAGGAAAACTGCGATAGTGAAGTTTTGAATGGCAGGCTGTCCAGTCACCCACCCAGTGTTGATAGATGCTCTGAAGACAAACCATTGAACAATTATGGCAAATTGTTGTTAAATATGTGCACTGCTTTGGATTCATGTATTCTACATGGTATGTGTTATGGCGACACATATGTGTCAGACAGTGGATGCAGTGTAAACGATTACTTGTGAATTGTGCGCCTTTATGTGCGAAGTTTGCGAACTGAGAGCATCTGAACGGATTGAGTCAGATCATATGCCTGTCAAATTGAACATAAACTGTTTATGTGATCAAGAAAAAAATGTGCCAAACAGATGCAACTGCATTATTCAAAAAGTTGTGTGGATAGCAGATCTTACTGATGTATGCTATGGCAATATTTTGGCAGGTGATTTTCAAGAAAAAAAAAATTACGTGGAATGTACGACTCTGTCTTGGCATGTGTGCCTGAAAAAAAATATGTTTATTTTTATTTTTTTCAATTACACGTGGAGTCAAGCAAGGCTGCCTTTTAAGCTCACAGTTGTTTTCTTTTTATTCAAATAAACTTGCTATAGAACTCTCTCAGAAATGGTAAACATGGTATTCAGATTATTCAGGTTCTGTGGAGATTTTTATGATGATGTGTGCTGATGATGTAATTCTGCTGTCTAGTACAGCAATAGGATTGCAAAAGCAATTGAATGTTTTGAAACAGGGAGCTGATAACTACAGTGACAGTAAACCCTTGATAAAACCAACATCATTGTGTTTCGTAAAGGTGGATATTTACTAGGAATGAAGTTTGGTGGTTTGGTAATTCTGAGGTTAAAGTCACCAATTCGTAAAAATACTTAGGTATGTGTTTACAACAAAATTAAGTTCGAATTTAGCTTGGTGTGAAACAAGTAGAAGAGGCAAAAAAAGAGTGATGATAGAAATTTTGAGAACATTAAAGAAATTCAATGCTACTGATCCACACATATTTGGGAAGCTATTTGATACCCAGATTGAACCGATTCTTCCATATGGTGCTGAATTATGGGGACTTGAAAATAGTCTAAAAATAGAAAGTATGCACAATTATGCAATCAAACAGTTTTAAATATTCCGATTCATTCATCCAATGAAATAGCTTACGGTGAAACAGGAAGGTACCCTTTGTACATCAGATGTATTGTAAAGTGTGTTAGATACTGGTGTAAAGTAATACGATTACCAGTAGCTAGACTGAGCAGGCAAGCCTATGACATGATGCTGCAACAATGTGAGCTAGGAAATGTTAACTAGGCCTCTAAGATTAAGAAAGTGCTAACAGAGAATGGGTTTGAAATAGTGTGGTTGAGCCAGGGAGTTGGAAAACGAAACCGTTTTTATGTCTGAAATCAAAGATAGATTAATTTCCTCGTACAAACAAAACCGGGTGTAACAGCCCGTTCTTACCCCCCTCTGGAACTTACCCCGGGGTAAGTCTGGGCTAGCCTGCTTTTACCCCCGGGGGTCATTCTAGGACTACCCCCCCCCCCCCCCCCCCCCTAGTTGGAACTTACCCCCGCGAGGGTACGTTTGGGCTAGCCTGGATTTACACCCCCCCCCCCCCCCCCCCCCCCCCCAAAGGGTCAATCTAGGACTATTTGGAATCTTCCTCCACCCCACCCCACCCTTCAAACAAGAGAGCGTTATTCAGGGTTTTCCTCTGCCTTTTCCCAACACGCACACCCACCTCTTTAAAAACAGAATTGTGTTAGCCTGCATATTTACACCCCCTCTCCCATTTCTCTATACAGTCAGTTGGGTTTAGAAAAAAAAGTGTAGTAGTTCTAGACTCTTCTTAATAGATGGACCTCCTACTCCCCCCCCCCCCCCCCCCCCCCCCCCCCCCCCCCACATACACACACACACACATACACTCTGGTTCACTAACGGATACGTATTAACATTTCATGCTTACATGCGTGGGTCAATATTCCGGTGTGTGAGTACGCCCGTGCATGCGTGGGAAAGAAAGACGGCTACATGCCAATGTGACCAAGTGCCAATGTGACCAAGCGTAGTTGTGACAAAATGTCGTTGTGACCACGTGTCGTTGTGACCAAGTACCCGTTGTTGCTTCATCCTAGTTTGTCTCTTTTAACTATTTTACAGCTATTTAGTCTCTTGAGTACCTCTGTATCTTAGCTTGTACAATGCAGATGACTAGTGGTCAGTGCCACTGACTACTGGTCATTATGACGTAAATCGGAGATTTTAACTATTTCACGGCTAATTATAGTCTCCCGAGTACCTGTGTACCTTGTGCAATGCAGACAACCAGTGGCCAGTGTCACTGACCATTGTCACTTTAATGTATATCAAATATTTAAACTTTTTTTTATGCTAGTTAGTGTCTTCTGAGTGCCTGTGTACCTTGTACAATGTAGATGACTTGGGGGGGGGGGGGGGGGGGGGGGCAGTTCCAACTGGGGGGGAGGGGGGTAAGTTCCAGGTAGTCCTGTAATGACCCTGGGGGTAAAAGCAGGCTAGCCCAGACTTACCCCAGGGTAAGTTCCATAGGGGGGTAAGAATGGGCTGTTACACCGGCAATGCCAACTAGAAGAACATGATAAATATTCCTGGTTCCTATCCTTCAAAAGTAACTTGTTGGCAGAAAAGTATTTACATCTAGCATCTAATCGGTGGCAAAGAGGTATCTTTGCAAGATTCAGAAATAGAACACTGGGATTAAATGCTAACAAAAGATGGTATCTAAATAATGATGCTGTTGATGATTCATGCCCATTGTGCAATGATATTGCAATTAGAGAAGATGAGTTACATTTTTTGTTCACTTGTCCTGCTTATGAGAACATTAGAAAAAAAATCAAGGCTCTTTGATCATAACACAGTCAAGAGTCGAAACCTTAACAATATTTTGCAATCAAATGATGAAACATTGTGAAAGATGCTGGCAAAATATGTAACAGAAGCTGTAGACACGCGGAAGAAAATTGTGAATGAATGAAAGTTCAAAACACTGAGGGGATATCAATTATATTTCATTTCTATTGTTCAGAATACTTGTTTGACCTTAAAGCTTGATGATTCAAGTGAATGGTTTTCATAATATCAAGCCAGATGAATTATTTGTGCAGAGCATATGTGTGAATGGGGAGAAGGGAGGATAAGGATATCAATGCGTGCGCGCAAGTCGATGGAAGATCGGATGGATCAGTGTGCGTATGTAAAGGGAATGGTTGTGTGTGAGAATGACTTGTACTAGAACACGAACAAGAAACGCAAAGTTTTGGAAATGGAAATCATTTCTCAATTTTGCTTAGTTGTGTAGACACCTAATTTGCAGTTTTTCTTTCATTTTCTTTTCTTCTATGCGGAAAAAAAAAGACATTGTATCCCCTTGACAAAAAGACTGTTAGCCAATATCAAATAAAAGATGTCAGTTTCAGTGTCTCTGTCTCTGTCTCTGTCTCTCTCTCTCACACACACACACACACACTCTCTCTCTCTCTCTCTCTCTCTCTCTCCCTTCTCTCTGTCACACACACACACACACACACACACACACACACACACACACACACACACACACACACTCTCTCTCTCTCTCTCTCTCTCTCTCCCTCCCGCCCTCGACTCCCCATCCCGGACTGTGTGCCCTCCAACCTGACCTCCCTCCCACCCCCTCAGTCCACTCTGTACAAACCAGTACAAAAGAAACGCGTGCCATGTTTTGCTATCTGGGTATTATTCACTGTGTTGTATGACTTTCATTTTCGGTAATTTCG